>JTDE01000628.1:13227-27121 GCA_014338405.1 Paragonimus skrjabini miyazakii
AATGTACATTTATTACAAACGACTCACATAAATGTTAGTGTGTTGGCGTGAGTACCGCAACTGCATTCGTAGCTGTGTAATGAATCCGCACCATCTTCACTGCTGTAAATCAAATTCACTAGGGTAACAATGTTTTAGTTATTGCCGTTGGGAACGTCGATCAACCAGTCTGACGCTTATTCGAATTTTGAAGGTGGACTAGATTTTCCGCTGACGTTCGGCCTTCCTGGCAGTTATTGTGAGGCTTCGCTGGAGACTATCTCACGTCTACCTTCCCGGCGCCTTTACGTGTCGCACTGAAGTCCGTTGTGTACGGTGGGTAAATCAGCAAATGAAGAAGAAGAAAATAGCAAGAAACTAGCCTCGCGATAGCACATGTTCAGATATGTCAACATTATTTTAATCACATCAATCACAAACGTAAAACATGGCAGTTTCATAGGACTGAAAAATAGAGGTAAACAGGTTATGGACACGCATACAATCACACCGCGTAGTATGTCACTGTTCAGAAATATCTACCGATTTTGCACGGTACCATCCCAACTCACCAGAATCTCGCAAGGTTGACGGGTTCGTACATCGTTGCTACTCGAGATAAAGTAAACATGCCTGTAGTGACCCACCACTGCTTTGCTGAAACCCTCAACGGATTGTCGTTGGTGTGCCGTGCCAAATCTGAAAACTTTCCCGGAGAAACTGTTCACTGGGGAATCTCCCACGTTCAGTTAGTATGAGTGAATTTCCTAGTGACGGTTTGAAACATGTATACAATCTCTCATCAACCCATTTAAAACAGATATGAATGGATGTCCTTCCTTTTGGACTGAAGTTCATAGTACCACCCGAAGAAGTTAACGACTTGAATACGCAAGTGCAGCTTGAACATATGTACGATCAATTGAAGGATCATTTGTCTGCGTATACTGATGATACAGGCTAGTTACGTGCAAACTCGGTGGATACTTTTAGACAATTTTTATCGGCACCTATTCTTCAACAATGTTGTCCAAAACATGAATGCTATCAAGCCATGAAAGAATTAACAGAAATGCGCCACTTGGTGTTTCTAAAGCTGGATAAAAGTTCTGGTGTTTTCATGGGCAAGGACGATTATATGACGAAAATGAATATCATTTTAGAAGGCCAACGAAAGTTTAAGGAAGATTCAACGATTCAGTGAATTACACACGGGTTGGAGGCAGAGGCCCATGGTTCCCGGATCCACTCGATTTTTCTTGCTCGGCGTCAAGCAGGTGTCTGTCGATCTGAAAGGCAATGTTTGAAAACAGAGTGTAGCATCGCTCTTGGGGATTACAGTGAATATCAAGAACGGAGTAAGACTACTTGAGTAATGGGTCTTGAGGAAAATGAGCATCAAGTAATGTTTTAAAGCGATCTCTAGAAGCGCTACGAACGACGCCAGAGGGCAGGCTGTTCCAGTGGTTAATAATAATAGTTGGACATGCTGCCTAAAAAAGATTCGAGGACGAAGCTTGAAAAGTTTCTGGATTCATTATCAAACACTGCAGACTTTGATCTATCCAGAAAATGGAATCGCTAGCACAATCTCGCTGACCTGGCCCATGAAAAATGTCTGGGTATGCAGTATGCGTTCATAATGGTAGCTGCTCCTTTCCAATGAGTTTTAACATGAACAACATGCAGAACGAACCAATGCGGGATGTGATGAGGAACTAATATTGGAGTCTTTTGAGGTACATGATAAATATTCTATTTGATTCTGTCTATTGTCATACTGATTAAATTATTTTTCTGCGCCGCGTTGGATACTTGATGTTCTGAACATCAAGTCGTGATTGGCTGAGAGGTATACCTCCAGGTGATTGGCAGACAGCTTCAGTTCATCTGGTTCCGTATACTACTTCGTATGAACGCCACGTGACCCCGAACCAATAGGGAACAATGCAGTAGAGTGAAAAGATTTTACTTCTCGAGGTTCTCGGTGATAAAGTGAAACATAATACCCTTTTCTTACGCCGTTCCATATACACCGAAGATGGAAACAACCACATGATAGCGTCATTTTCAACCATTTCTAAGAGCAACGTTTCATCGACCAGTATCTACCTGAAATCTTGCAAACGAAGAGAAATAGTATAAATATCTTATAGACAAGGAAGCTGGGAATGTTGTCACACATGTTTCACCATCAACTGAGTTAGTGTTCTTGTTTAAGTGCAATGCCAACAGTGTATGGTCTTATATTTCCATTTCGACTCTGCCTTTGAAACGCTGCAAAATGAAGCACTCTTAGGCTATAGGATGACGTATTCCATCTCGAACATTGTTATGGGCGCATTTGTAAGACTTGAAAAGTTAGCAAACGGCAATAACGGGTTATTTTTTCGGAAATGATGGAAAAAGTTTTTATCACCAAACCAGTAATTTTGTACTTATTCGATGTATTCCAATTGTCTCACCGACGCAGCTTAGTCACAGTTGATATATTGTAGGTACTCTGTAGATAATTTTGAACGCTCTGTCGGGCGTGATTTGGTGACCTATGTCGACCAGATGCGACCCGATTGCACTTGAGATTGATTTCGTTATGCTGTTCAATAGCCATTTGGGAAGGTGCTCACGGATCCTGTCTGATAGTCACCGAGTAGTTTTCCCAACGTAACCTGCTTGGCAACAGCAGGTGAGAGAGTAAAGTCAAAATGACGAAGATAACTTAGACGAACTATCTTTGAGTTGTGACACCCACACCAGTCGGCTCTTGAATGAGATGATCATTCGTGTGGCATTGTATGTCTTGGCCAGTGCGTTTGTCAGCTTGCGACGTTCATTCCCGAGTTGTCATGGCGAGACTCCTGTCTACGGCAGAGGCAATCGCTATCAAACTCTACAACCTCCAACTGTGCGCCCAAAAGAAATTCGTCTAGGCCCCATACCTCCCGTGGACAATCATGTGTAAACCGTCTGAAATCCATGTCCCAGTAACCCGACTAACACGTTATCACACACCGGTCACATGATTCATGTAAACACAACACACACCCACACAAACAAACCCACCACCACCCAGGTAGACGGCCATCCACAGTTTCTATTAACGTTGCGTGCAACCACATTCCTGTTTTATATAAGTATAATTAATGGCTTGTAATTGTATACGCCTGATGAGAATGATCGAAAACAGCTGTTTGCAACCTTGGCTATTATGAATATTCTGGGTGTAATGACAATACTGTAGGTAGTTGGTTCCCTTCATAAATTCGAACAAAGCAGTAAGAAGACGGACGGAGGTAGATGCTAGTATTTTGTATTGCCTCTTCAGTACCAAGTAACTTTAACCAGGAACACATATATGACACTATTAGAGTGGGGGTGTAGAAAATAAAATAGCAAATTGGGTGGAGAACAACAACGCAAAACTATTAGGTCCATGGGAGACTAAGGATTACATAAAATTGTTCCTGTACAAACAACGCTAGCCTGAGACGACTAATCGCGACCGCCCCAGCAAAACGCAGTAAAGGCGGATTAACGTGACGCATTATAATCCTGAATGTTGATTCAGGATCAATCCGGTGACCGGTGGCCAACATGTGTCTGGCGACAGAGGGGACCGGAAGTTTGCGTGATCCCGAGGCGAAGGAAGTAGACTGCGCAGTCACATCCTGAACCCATTTCGGTAGATGTTCCTTCTTCCTAGAGTTCAAGCACTTATCGGTCCTGCCGATGTAACTGTCGCCGAAGTTACACACAAATTGATAAACACAGTGTGAGTTGGCGACAATAGGTTGCCCTCCCTTTGCTGAAGGTAACGGTAGCTTACGAGTTTCTTCAACGACTACGATTTGTATGCTCGCTTAATGGAGGCGACGAGGCGTTTTGTTGTTCAAAGTGAAGAAGTGTCACCTTTGAATGGTGGTTCAATGTAGACTTTCTTCAGCCCAACGATGGAAACCTCGTCTACTGCTACACGTGGCTGGCTGTGTCTGTTGGTAAACCTCAGCAGATACCCACTATCCTACAACGTCGCTGTAAGCAATCGGAGTTTAGTAGTTAAACATTCTGATGAACAAAGGCGTATGGCACGCGTGAACAATGTTCTGACCAATGCTCGCTTGTTCTTCATTGGTGTAAGTCTTGTAAAGTGGGTATACTGACCAGTCCAGGTGGGCTTTCGATACACTTTTTTTCACTGATCTATCATCCTTGTGACCGATGAGGATGTCTAAAAACGGTAAGCATCCGTTCTTTTCCACCTCGCAGGTGACTGTCAGATTAGCATGACATGTTGAACTGGTTCACTATCTCATCGATTCTTTGCGAATGTTGCGCAAACATGAGAATGTCATCCACGTAACATTTGTACAACGGCAGCAACGAAATGTCTTGAGCCAGTCGCTTTTTTACCATTAGCATGAAAAATCCGCTAGCATCGGTCCTAATGGACCACCCTTGGCGACTCCGTCTATTTGTCGAAAAGACTCACTCTGAAAACTGAAACTTATCTTCTCCGTGCACAGTAGTAGAGATAGTTTAAGCAAATCCGTGGTAATTTTTATATCAAAACCTTCAGTCTCGATCAGGTTGCGTATAAATTCAATTGTTTCATGCAATGAGACATTCATGAACAATGATTGAACGTCTATTAAACACATGACTTTGTCTGCTAGGTCGACTTTGTTGACATCTCCGATTAAATCAAATGAATCTTTAACGGTATGTGTGTCAAATCTCCGTTATAATGGCTTCAGAGCCTGTACCAACCCTCGCGCCAGTTTGTGCTGTGATGTATTGCTCATTGACAGAATCGGTCTTAGTGGCAAACCCAGTTTGTGTGTTTTAGGCAGGTACTTTGCCTGAAATTCCGATTGTGAAATTTCGAAAAATATTTGAAAACCATGACTCGCATCAAAGTGACCGTTTCTCCTTTGGAACAACCTTCAAACGAATTCCTGTGAAACGGATAACTTCCAGAGAATCTGACCAGGACGACAACGCGTCAAGGCGTTGTCATGTTGTCTCCACGCTGCTCATCATGCCAATGTCGATAAGATAGTCGAGAATCCGCTTTCGAGAGCCTAGTGAGAAACTGATACCCATTTTATCCTTGGTGCATTAGTCACCCATAATAGGCAGATGAGTAGTGTCGTAGCCCTAGGAATTCGTCTAGGCTTACGAGAAGAGTGTCGTCATCGGGGACGTTAGATATGGGAGAATGATGAATAACCTCCACTAGGAGTGAGTTTCGGCTACGCAGTGCCATTAGAAGTCACAGGACGTCCCATTTGTCAGAGGATCGGTGTTCACCGTTAACCGTGGGGATTGGGGGATACTGGTGAAGGAAAATTGCAGAACCCGCCATTCTCCCTCGAGCAAAGTCAGCTGGGCAAACGGAATACCCGGGTGCACTCATTTCACTGATGTCATCTGTAAGCCAGGTCTCAATGAAAGCAAACGCATAGGTGTGAGTGTCAAGATTTAACTTTCTGACTTCCGGTAATTCATTAAACAAACTCTAATAGTTTGCATACATGCATTTAAGAGCTACTTCCTCATTAGATTTCGCGAAAAAGATGGAGGAGAGTGCGGAGAACGGCTTGGGAAAGAAGATCTAGAAGTGAGGAGGGTGGTGGCGTTAGACTCGGTCAAAACTGCCGAAGGGTTCTGACGGCCCCCTCTGAGACTGCAGGGGCGACGTCGCTGTTTGTGCGTATGTCAGCATTTCTACAGGATGCTTGATCAGCGTTCTTGGTGTCGCAACTCGCGACCTCCGTGCTAATGACAAATTTCACCTTTTGGGAAGGTATTTGGTAGTCTTCACCCACGGAAAATTGAACTTTTTCGTTTGCTGAATGTGGGGTTTAAAGGAGGGCAATATGCGGGTTTTGATAGGGTCACCTCCAGAAATACCTAGTGGGGCGGGCCAAAGATGTGCTTTTTGAATCACGGGAGGCGGCCATAACGGGCAGAGATATAATCTGTGTTGGTGAGTTCTCAAGCCATCTATTCCATTGAGGTTGATATTTTTTGCGAACTTTTCTCTTCGTGAGACACGTGAGTGTTTGTGTGATTTTATCTCCAGCCAAAACTGCGATATCGGTATTCCACTGGGAAGCTTCAAGGATCCCATCTAACTGTTTCCAAAAGACAGCAGGTTCAACTCCAAAAAACTTTCTTCTAACCAAATAGACGGAGTTGTTGTGCGTAGAACATTAGACCAAACATCAGCTGACATCTTGGTAATGATAGAACAGCAATTCTCAGATAATATTGCCAAAACCTTATTATGCAAACAATGTGTTAGTGTTATTTTGGTCTTTACGGAAAATGAGCACTTTTATTCGTTTTGTTATTCCATTAACTCTATTCTTCTGAACCTATCCTTGTCTCACGAAACTGAATCAGACGGCAGTTTAACTTTCTCAGATGTACAGTGGCTGTAGTCGTCATCAGTTGTCGTTTAGAAACCCCGGATGTATTCGTGCTACCACGCCAAAATAACTGGATTCGGCTGCTCGGGAAGTCTCTGCGATCATCCAGGACCTCCATGAATGCACCGATCGTTATCTGTAGCTTTCCCATTATCAAGGTCGCAAGCTCTGGTAAGACGTATACGCGAAAATGTGTCGACCGTTTCTATCGGTCTAACATTATACGATTGGCAAGAACCTCTGAGTAGGTGTATTTTGAGTGGCCAGGACTAACACAGATTGTGCTGGCGTGTTCCATCGACCTTCAGGAAGTGTTTTGGCTTTTGTACTAACGACAGACACATGAAACGGTTAGAAAGAAATCCTAAAATATAATGATCGATCTTCATGGGTGACTTTAATCTCCCAAAAACAAATTTCACTGCATTCTCGTACGTGAGTTCGGGAGACTACATGCCAGCACGATTCTTTCATCTAACGAAAATCACGAGTTCAACTGAGCATGTCTCAAACTTAACACGCTGGCGGGACACTCATTTGATTCACGTCCTGACTGTTCCCAAAACTGACAGTCAAATGGTCCACAGTCTCGAAGTCCTTGCGCTCCTCTGGCTGAGAGTTTGTGCAGTGTTCTTGTTTGATTTACTCTGAAACAGTTTCGTACTATGTTTTGCTACTAACAACCATGGGAACTACCGCAAAATGATTATAAACACACAGCGTTTCTACTTGACAACTCAGGCTTGGGACGAATTTATCCTCTTCCACTTGGTCCAAGAACCAAGCTGACAAACGTTTCTTTACAGCTATTGGGGAGTCCACACTGTTGAAAGTCGCAACCGTCCGGAACAAAAGCAAGTCAGTCCTCGTGGCACAAAAGAAATATCAGTTTATTGAGTTTCTGTTGGTTATTTTATAAACGAGAGGCGCCAGTGAGATGAAGAATTATAATTGGTACTGACGTATTAGCTTTCTTATTGATTGGCTCGGCTCCGCTTGTAGTTCGGTTGTTTTAACGTGTGACTCACTTGAGCAAGTTGTTTTGCTCCGATGCTCGTTATAACAAAATCCGATGATGGGGCAGCGTGCCATCTTGAATGGTCCCTGCACTGACATACCAGTCTCCTCGCGTTGTCCACAATGATTAGCCGTAGCCTACTGCGACTCAGCAGTTGACTTTGTATCGATGTGTTTGTCCAATCCAATCCCTTTATATACACCACCAATTTTCTGGCAGCACAATAAGTCACTGTGTCGAGTTTGCTGTGAAATACTGCAGCTTACTCTTAAAAGGTAGCATGGGTGGACGCGTTAGCGAAACTCCCGTTCTGTGAGGGGTCGCGTCGCTTATGTGAAAATCAGAGTTGGGTGCACCACTCTTAACTGAGAGGATTTCTCGCATCATCAACAACGGCCAACCGTACGTTTTATCAATGTCCCGGAAAGCCTGTCTTGACATATGACCTCAACGCGGAAAGCAAGCGCTGGAGTACTACACCTCTTGGGTGCTGCAGGAATTTTGAATTCGTATAGAGGAAGCTCGAATGTTTTGCAGACTTTTGGGGCGGCGTTTTCACTCGTTTAATTCCCCAGATTCGAACTGCCGACGTGAGAAACGGCAGTACCCCTGTGGATACTTCGTCTAGAGTTATCCCTGAGAAGCGGCTGCACCATAACGATAACGCTCCTGGCCCAGACTGTATTCCATCCGAAGCGTTTTGCGAGGCCGCCGAGCGGGTTGCAAAGCCCATTAATCTGTTACGTGCCCTATTTCGAGTCACTTGGTACCTGACCTTCGGAAGTTTGTTAGTATCAATCCTGCATTCAATTATGGCGAACGCAATCGTTCTAGTGGCAATCGTTCAATCGCTATGCTATCCTGCTTGCCATCGCGCTTGTGTATGACATATCCAGCGGGTACGCACCTTCTCGCAATTTCTTTGATAATGTGCATCAGGATCTTAGAAAGGGTCGTTCTTCCATAACGAATCTGCCAATGGTCACTGATCAGTGGGTGGAATCAGCTGACCAGCGTTTTGACACTGATGTCATTTTCTTTGATTCCGCTAGGGCTTCGATCAGGTAAACCTCTGGGTCTTGATTGACAGGCTTCATCACTGTGGATTGTGAGGTTACCCCTGAGCGGCGGCAATCGCTGGTTTCATTGATTTCTTGCGCATCTGGAAGTATAAAACTTATGTAGTATCTCCGCTTCGAAGTATTCCGGTGAGAGTCAGTAGTACGAAGTTTGTGGCTCCACAACCGATTCTACTTCCGTTTGCTTGTTGTCCACCTGCACCGATCACGTGAACTGACGAAATGGTGAAAGTATGTGAGATGTGTCGTGTTGGAGCAGCTGGCACCAGTCGAGCACCTAGGGAGATTGCACCGTTTTGTTGTATCACGATGGAAAGGGAAAACTATACGAAGAAGGTAGGGGAAAATAAGAAGAGACGAGAGAGGGAGGAAGCGACAACAATGAAGGCATATAGGGCTATACGTATCCGACTATCAACGGCCATCTTGGGATAATCTAGTCACCTAGTTGCTTCTTGAAGGCATCGACTGACGTTGCCATGACAATAGTTGCCGGAAGTACGCTCTATGTCGAACAGACTCCGACAACGAAACTATGCCGTTTGCATAAGTGGCTATCTCATGGTGTAGAAACCTTGTACTTATGGCCCCTGGGACTCACTGTGTAGGCGAGTGTAAAAAGCTTTTTGGTGGGGTGACTCGGGAAACATAAGATTTTGTATGTTGATATAATGTCGCCCCTCAGACGCCTGTAGGTTTGGGGGATTAGTTCCAGTTTCAACAAATGGTCTTTATACGACGACAAAAGTAGACCTTCAACCCTCTTAGTGGCCCGTCTCTGGATGACCTTTGGGCAGTGACTTCTTTCGTTCGGTACGGAAAATATACCTGAATGCTGACTTCCAGCATTGGCTTTACCAGTGTGCTGTAGATACCTGAGAATTTGTCGACTGGGAAATTCCCAAGGACCCGACTAAGCATAGCTAGCCTGCTGCTGGACTTCTTTATCAACGGTATAGTGTTAGTACTAGGGGAGAGGTCTGATGTAACGGCTTTACCTAGGTCGCACTCCTGGTAGACAATGGCTAGGGTATCACCACCGATGCAATATGCTCCAGTGCTGTGATGACAGAGTTGAAGGGCAGTCGATTTTCCACGGGCCATAGATGCCGGGCATCTAAGTCTGTTTGAACGTCTTCTGCGTCTTAAACGCTGTGTAAGGCGCTCCACAGTTTCGTATCGTTGGCATGCATCACAACGCGAGAGTTACTCACGCTTTGGAGGTCGTTAACGTAAAATAAGAATAACAGGGGACCAAGTATGGAGTCTTGTGGTGCACCAGTCTAGGCGTTCACCGGCCTGAATAGCTCACTATTTACTCTCACTGTGTATGTGCAACAGGATAGGTATTGTTTGAGCCCAAAACAAAACCTTGCTGCACAAGCCCATAGCATCGAATTTGTCCAGTAGTATACTGTGATCAACTTTATCGAACGCTTTCGTAAAGTCCAAAAACACAGCGTCAAGTGGGAGGCGTTCGCCGGCAGATTTTATCCACGAGTCGGCGGCAATCAGTGGGTTGGTCGTGCTTCAGTGATCGTGTCTGGAGCCGTACTGCTCTGACGCCAACAGCAAGTAAGCATTTAAATAGTTTCTTACGAAATCGTCTACTATGCTTTCCATCACTTTTGACATGGTTGGTAGTAAAGCAATCGGTTTGAAGTTACTGGCATTCGTTCAATCTCCACTCTCGTAGATGAGAAAGAGGAAACCGTGCTTCCAAGTGACTGGAATACAATCAGTATAATATGAGTTTCGGAACAAACGAGCAGGCGGTTCCGCTAGCTCATTTACGCATTCTTTCAGCATTTGTGAGGGTATCTCGTTAAGCCCCGATTACTTATCAGTGCGCAGCAGGAGTAACTTGGCGCGTACGTTGGCCGAGGCGGAGTTAGGGAATGAACTCCAGGAATGATCAGAACAGAAAACCGTGGAGCATGGTTCCGTCTCCGCGGAGTTGCTGAAGACGGGTGCATACTGAGCATGTAATATCTCACTTGCCTCATAGTTAGAGGTAAAGAGTCTTGAAGGTCCCATGAGAGAGGATATGGCAGCTTTCGACCTGGTCAGAGAGACCATGTGCCCGAAGAATCTTCGGAGGCAATCGACGATGGATCTCGCAAGTGATGCTTAGTGGTGAGTACGGCTGCTGTGCATTGATTTAGATGCTGTTTGTATGCCAGGTGTTAGGCGTCATCTCCTTTGAGGAGGAATGCATCCCACAGGGCACACTTCTCTTTCATTAAACACTCGGTCGATGGTTCGAGCCGGGGCGGCTTGCAGGTGGAACGTGGAGCATATAGTGGGACTGAACTAGTTCTCGCGGTGTTCAGGTGAAACACAATATGCTCCAGATGCTCGTCTACCATGCTACATTTTTCAGGCAGTGGCCAGCTAGTTTGCGATAAATGTTTTTCCATCTTTCGAAATTTGGCCAGTCCGAAATTGTGTTGAGCTACCATTAAGGGCCGGGCGATCATGAAATAGCACATTAGGCAAGAACTGATTGTGGCATGGTGGCCTGTACCTAATGGCACACCAACTTCGACTATATCTACCACATTGGGTTTAGTAGTTAACACCATGTCTATTCGGGACGGCCTGTGACATTCTCTCCACCTTGTGGGTTGTTTGGCATGCTCGGCGAGACCTAATTCCTGCACGAGATTATAGAAGTCCGTGACCGCAGCACCAAATTTTAGCCTGCCAGAGAGACCTGTATGCGGGAGATCGAAGTCCCCCAAAACGATGGCGCGATGTCCGGGGATTGCGGTGACCAGTCCGATGGTATTGCATTCTTTGATCCCATTCTGGGGCTGCGGACGAGGCACGATAAATGACGTCGGCAATGACTTGTGATAAGTGAGGTGTCGTAACATTTACTCACAGGGACTCTTCAAGTAAAAGCAGTGCTTGGTCTCTGTTTAGGGATGCGCATAAGCCAATACCAACATGGACTGCCACGCCCCCACCTCTGCTGACTGGTTGATCCCTGCGAAAGATGGTGTAACCAGGAAATTCCATCTCGTGATCGGATATGTCCGGCGTTAGCCATGTCTCCGCTACATCTACTATCTTGGGCTTCTTCGAGCCGATAAGCTGTCGCAGTTTCTGTACTTCGCTCTCTAGAGAAAGAACGTTGGTACACATACACCACTAGCTAGATACATGTACCTGCGTACCTTTATCTGGGGTAGTGTCTGCATTAAGGTGTGCAACGGGTACTACTTGAGCTAGGCCGACTCTTTTTAGGTCAGGTGCACCAGGATTTTGGCTGTGCAGGAAGCGACGGTTTACTGGCGACCTCCGGTATCTTGGTCACTTTGAGCACACTTGCCGCCATGGGAAGTGTACCAGTAAAAGGCGTTCTACACTCAGACTTTAGTTTATCTGCATACAGTCGGATCTCAGATGGGAAGCTGTTATTCAACACATACCACCTCTGAGGCGCATTGGACAGCATATCTATTGTGAAGAGGGCGATTTGCAACATTCCGGGGGCTAAGACGGAGCTCGGGTGTACTGGGCGTGGAAGGCGTTGGATAGACCATACTCCACATGTGCCTACGTCCAGATTTAGTTTGGCTCGGATAAACTTCCCCTGGTCGATGTTGTGCTTGTGCGCGTGCAATGCATCCGCATCCTTCAGCTTCTCTACGCCGTGTACAACTGAACCACATGTTTGATCGTACTGGGAATTCTTAAGGTTGCTATGTGCCGTGTGTCGCCTCTCCCTGATCACCCAAGGGAAGTAAAGTTTCGCTCTCAGGCAATAATCATTGAATCTGAGCAAGGAATATGCTGTTAAGAGAACCTCCTTGACGTCTTCCATCTGGCCCAGCGTGACAGGGATTGGCTGAGGGCGTCCATCTTGGTGGGACTTGCGCAGCCTGCATAGCGTGGGTTTATCTTCCACGCCTAGCTTAAGTTGATCGCAGAAGGATCTCAACTGCAACTGATCCTCAGTTTCTTTCTGGTTGAGCAACGTGCTTCCGCTTTCTGCAGCGTTATATGTAATGAGATTATGTTTAGCGAACTCGGGACAGTGACTACGCCCGGGCTGGTGGACGGCTGTGTAATTACGGTTTCCCTCTAACGGCTTAGAGCTTTCCTGGTTGGTGCCGGTCAGCGACTTGGACGCACCAACCAGCTGAGACACAGTTACAATGCGTTTGCCACGCTTCCGCCTAGTGCGGCCTGTCGAAGCTGGTTTACTAGCTAGTACAGGAGACGGCAGGCTTTGGTTGCGTTTAGTCGGGCTGAGGTTGCTTGGTGTTGGCGTATCGGGACTGCATATTGTAGAGGGTGAGGAAATGACTAACTCGCTTGTTCTGTCTTTATCCTGAGTGATGCTGCCCTTACGGATGTTTTGTCGGCATGTCACAAAATGGTATCTGAGGGCCGGTGTGGGTGAGTCTCGGGGTCTTGAATACAAGCCTATGGAGAACTCGGAGTCGTACTTGCAGCGAACCCATTGGTTATAAAAGCCACAGGCCATGTCGTTTATGCGAGGCCCAACTACCTTCGAAAACCTTCCACAAACGTCGGTAGTCGGATTAATTACACGTACCAGGCCAGCTAAATTATCTGCAAAGCTTTTAAAGTTTATGAAAATAACTCGATAAGGACAAGACGAATAAAACTTGCGAAATGTGCTGTTCGATGAGTCTCTACGGTGCCAGACGGTCCTCCGTCGGAAGCAGAAGTGGTCCTGGAACTTAAATCATTAAAGCGTAATAAGGCCCCTGGTCCAGACCTCCTCTCTCCTTCTCTTTTCAAGGATGGTGGGAAGAGGTTGATATCAGAACTGACAAAGCTCCTTCAGACGATCTGGGAGACTGGAGAGGTACCACGTGATTGGTGCCTATCAACAGTTATTCCCGTTTTCAAAAAGGGGCCCGAAGTCTATGTGACAACCACAGGGGCATCAGTTTGGTGTCAACTGCGTCCAAGTTACTCACTGGCCTCATTTTACGTCGGCTCACTAAGCCCAGAGAAAGTCAGATACGCGAGGAACAGGCAGGATTCCGATCCGGTTGAGGTTGCGTTGATCATATTTCTACCTTGCGACGGATCTTGGAACATCGGCACTCTTACAGACAGCCGACAGTCGTGGTCTTTTTGGACCTAAAGGCTGCCTTCGACTCAGTTGCTCGTGACGTTCTCTGGAGCTGTCTCCTTCGGAAGGGAATACCACAGAAATACGTGAATCTATCGAGATCACTGTATGCTCACTGTGCAAGCATGGTGAGAGTTTATGGACAACTGTCTCGGGCGTTCATCACTTCTAGTGGTGTTCGTCAGGACTGTCCGATTTCCCCCTTCCTGTTCAATTTGGTCATGGACGACATTCTGGAGGGTGAGCTTGAGGAGTCCAGTGGGCT
>JTDE01000628.1:68879-79402 GCA_014338405.1 Paragonimus skrjabini miyazakii
TCATCTCATGACGTGAACCGTTCTACCACTGTTCAAAATTTCTAAGTCAAATGACCATTTTTCAGACAAATAGGAACATCTTTCAACTTTGCGTTTGTCAAGAACAAAGTGTGATATCAGTAGTTAACCGTCTGTGCCACTTGTAGCTGGATCCTTTGTTTATAGGGTTTGAGCAAATCGTCTTTAATTGTTTGAGCTTAGAGGTGAGCCTGTTTATGAAGTACGTCCCATTCCGCTTTATTCTTCGATCTTTCTTAGTAGCAAAACAGTGTTAGGTGCTTGATATGTTTTAAAATGTGACGAACCGTATGACGGCTCGTTAGCCATGCTTTCTTCATTGCATGTTAATTAAGTCTTCGCGATACACTTGCTCAGAGCTTGAAAACTCGCGCCGAGGCAAAGGACTTTTGATAAGTCAAAGTGGTTCGCTCATTTGCCAGTCAAATAAGACATTTTATAAGACCGCCATTAGTTGTTTTTAGAGCACTATATAACATTGTTGTCTAGTCGTTTGGCACCTGGCTTGCTGATATGCATCACAACCAGCTGCAAAAGTTTGATAGTCTATACGGCATCGAACAGGTTACGCTTCACGTGTTCATCACTGCTGATAATGTGAGTTGGCAGACATTTACAACTATTGATCGATTGACTTTTCAAGACACTGTTGATACTCGACATCACTTTTCACCATCAGCACTATCACAACAGCCTTGATACTGACCAGAAGCTACTGTGGCTCAGGCCGCCGCTCACCTCAACAATGATGTGGGATATTCTAGTAGAAGAAAACGTTATCAAAGAAGTTTTTTTAAAAATAATGTCCCTGTGATACAGCTGTATGGAAACAAGATTGAACAAGAAAAGATTTGGTGGTTTGCGGTATTAGTTCAGCAACGATGGAACATGTATGCAAAATACATCTTTTTCATTTTAAACTCGCTGCACTGCATCATACATGAACTGGCTGAATAACTAGATTACCAAATTGGTTGTCACTAGCTGCTGTTGTTCTTCTGAACTTGATTCTCAGTACCCATCGCCTACGCTACTTTAGTTCGATGTCAAGCATCTACCCAGCTGCCACTTTTCACCCAACGCCTAACGGGACCTATTCGTTTAGCACAACTTCAAGTTATTTGAACTGGACGACATGACATCGCTTCAGGAAGTTGGATGAAGAAGTAGTTGTGTTGATACTCCACAATGAGCGTTTTAGAGACCGCATGAACAACCCCCCCCCCATAATGTAAGTTTATGGTAGCCAACCATATGTATAAGCTGCTTTCTGGTCAACCGAAAGGAATAGGTTAGTTTCTCTGAAAATGGTTCTAGCAACAACTTCATACTGGTAACATATTTGTTCGCAATATTTTCCGGTGAGTAGAACGGGAGATTTCAAGATGATTTGCTGGCCCGGCGGTGTAACTGTGTGTGAGCGTTCAAGTAGGACCACCATTATTACTGGTCATCATAGCCTGTCCGATTACCTGACCTTGTTCGCATATAGTAGAAGGATCAATATTTCCATACCAAGGTCACAAAAGATATGGATACCAAGGAGCGCGTACATGTTGGTAAAAACGAAAATAAAATTATGCATTTTTCACGCCTGGTCTGAGCCGGTAGATCCAGCAGAAGGGTGTCATACTTCCAGACTGCAGGTTCCATACACATTACCAACTCTAGTTCTCAGTTCAATCGATGATCCACTTCGGATGACCGTACCTCCACTCGTGTGAGTTACGCATTCTGGCTACCTTCTGCAAAGTTTTGATAGTTGTCCTTCTCATGGTGAGTTTCACTACTGAGGCTGACTGACACACTTCCAGTTACTCAGTTGAGTTTCTACTGTGGCTAGAAGCTGGTCCTCCAATAATTGCGCTGCCAGTTTTGAAATACCCATGAGTCATTATGTCCAAGTGATAAACCACAGTGAATTCAAACCACCGTCGCGTAGACGAATCTACGTGATGTTATGATTGCTGTAATGTTTCTCACGTTCTAATTTCTGTGTTTATAAATCATACACCTTAAACATGTTTGTGTTAGTAATCGGCTATTCAGCCCTATTAAATGTAAAGATGATTTCATTATTTTCTGAACAACAAACTAGATATTATTTTTTGCTACCAACCTACAGGATGAACAACATAAAAACCATCACAATTTGTTTTTCAACAAAAAATTAAAAATTAATTACCATTTCTTATTATAACACAGACACACCGAGGTCGAATACGCAAGTTTCCTTCACCGAACACGTACAGCTTACCCTCATTTGAAATCGGTGGTCGACAAGACTTCAACCAGGCGTCTTGTTCGAGAGTATTTCAAAAGGAAATTGCTATCCGGTATACCAACCGGAGAAGTAGTGGGCCTGCGCCATGTGATTACCAAGTAATTACTTCACATCTCTAGAATATTGTATTAACGGCTGCACCAGAAATTATATTTCGAAATCATCTCGATAGTTTTAAATGAAAACTGAAAATATCACTCTTGAACTCTTTTTATTAACCATCTTTTAAGATATATTTCATTGTTATCTGTCATCAATTATTCTCTTCCATTTCCGAGGCGATCAAGCTGGACAATAAATCAGAGGATTCAGTAAAACTGACAGCTACATTTAAATCCCCGTCAGTGCCACAACGATTGGAGTCAGGCCGGTTCAGTTCATCTGACCCGGGTCCGGGTAAATTTTGCTTGTATGATTGGCCTGAATAGTTTGCAGTGTTCTGCTTTTAGTTTTCTTCTAGAAAGCTCTCCAAGCAGTTCTTTGTGACACTTTCAGAATGTGAGCATTGCTGAGTGTTTTAACACATGGAGATCAATGTGGTCACGTGAAACTTGGAACTCAGGTTAACAGTATCAGGTTGTCCACGACTATGTCTGGAACAGTTGAGATGAAGATTTAAGTTTAAATCTAATCCCAAAGCCTCGATTTACCAAATTGACGATCATAGCATGTGACTGAAGATAGTCCTAGTGAAATTGTCAGTATTTAAGTAGGTACATTAGTGAATGTGATTATGCATTATGTTCGAACATACTAATGAACTACCCTAATTGGGATCTGGCTAATTTTTTCGAAGCACATCCGCATCTACCGAGGTCCAATTATCCTGTATTATTCTCAACATTTTATCGTTCGGAAATGAGGATGGTACTCTCAAACGCATTTTTTTTCTCCTGAGTGCTTCACATATTCCAACATAGACAATGAAGTCATGAAACAATAATAGGTAGTAAACAAGACTTAATATCTATACTGTGTCAGTTGCATGATTGCAGTATCACTTACAAGAACCTAACAGAAGCTGTTCTTGTAGTGGGCGTTCCGCGACTCACATACCTGGAGAATACAATGTAAATGGTGCAGTATTACGTTTTATTATATAACCAATTGTGTGTATTGCCACCTGTTAGCATGACTGTGCTTCAAAATAACCGAACTGTGTCCACAGCTCGCGGATTTTAGTTCTGCCGCGTTGAAGATGGTTTTGGGTTAGAATTGGTTCAATACTCACGCTTCTGTAGAGAATGCACGGAGTGGCTTAAACAATGCATTTCAATGAGTGTTGACCTGATAGCCTTAGTAACCAGACAAACTTTTGAACATATGCAGATAATGATGATCTGACCAGCGGTTGACACCGCACTGTTTTGTAATCGAATATTATACACAGTTGTCCTCGCTACTTGTTGCAATGCGATTTTCTGGTCGAGTTTGTGGACGGTACACTGTACGATGGTACAGTGGAATTTACAGGACAGTCTCAGTAACACTTGTTATTCTCACAGTCAGTCCGTTTACCATAGAAAGGTTTTTCAGGTCGCTACTTGGTTGTCTATGACTAACCACAATGTGCTTTCAGAACATAGAACAGGCAAACATCGAACAACATCGTCACAATAGTTGAAATCATAAAGTTGGAAGGTAAATCCTTGGAGACTTTCGATAACCATTGTGACTGTACTTCATAGTTTGAAGAAAACCGTTTTAACATGTATACGAGGTGAAGGTATGAGAAATGACATAAAAGCTTTTGGCTCCAAAGCTAGGACTGTATTATCTAATCTAGAACAATTGTGGTAACAGACAAGTATAACTTTGAAACTTAAAAATCGCAACTGTAAAGCAACTGTGAAATCAGTGTTGTTCTACAGCTGGGAAACTTGACCGGTCATAATAGAGAACGAGGACCGTCTTCAAGTTTTCACCGGTCAATTTCTACGTTCAATCGCTCGCATAGAGTAACACCAATGAGTAGGCAACAACTGCTGGAAGCGACTTTCTGATAGCGAGTATCAAGCGCGTTAATTTTCTGCATCCCGGTTACTCACAAGCTCAGACTGTTAGGCCACACGCTAAGTATACCAACTAACCGTCCGCTACGCTATTTGCCGATACTACGACTAACTGGCGCAATTTCCAAGTGAGGAAGTAGATGACAGGGAAATCAGGATAACTACCCGTAGATGTACCACAGTAAGTTGAGTTGGTTTCCTGATTGGGGTCCTCGCGACTCACGCGATAGATGGCCGGAAATGTTAAGAAAGGTGATGACTAATCAAGCTCAATTGTTTGAATATTACAAGTGTCTAGCTGAAGTATCTGTGTTGCAATTGCAACTAATAATGCCGAGAATGGAACGCTTCAACACAGCTGCCTTGCAGATGGTGTCTTATCCTCACTTACAGCCCCGTCGTTTGCATGCAATGTGCCAGCGTTTTCATGTCGAATATTTGAGCTTAGATATAGACGTTTTAGTGATTGGGCTTCATCCCTTGTCTTTTGTTTGCTTCCTGGTCAGAGCTTGTTTTTTCCTCATAATTTCATAAAGTTTAAGCGTCCATGTGAATCACTGATGATGATTATGGTGAGTGTCTAAGAAACGTGTAGTTTAAAATTGGTGTCGACACAATTGAAATGAAAAATGCATAATAAGCCAATCGTTGCTAATTTTACACGAAGTTGCTAAGCCTATCACATAGAAAGCATAACTGACGGCAAAAAGGTTTGTCCGATGACAAAAGACTCTTGGTTAGCATTTCGGACCACTATCCAAACTATTGACATAATTTATTACTGTTGATGTTTAATTGATATTTAGTCCTGAAAATAGACGACTCTAATTCAGACATGAGTGCAAAAAGAGGTATGGGACTTATTTCATAATACCGTGGTGTCTAAATTCAAACATTTAAAATAAGGGTGTTTATACCTTATTAGTTGGAAACACTCACGGCAGTGTGTCCCAGTCAGTGACGAACTTTTATCCACAAAGTTGACTTCTGTTTCTCATGAAACTCTACTGTTTTCCCTTCTTTCCTCCCTTTTTCTTCTCCTCACACTTGTACCTATTTGTTAGTCTGTCAATTTGAGTACCATTGTAAAAACGAACGGCAAATCGAGCCATATTACGTAGAGATATCGTTGGTAGGTGAAAATGATGAAGATTATTAATCGAATATGGAGGTGGAGCTGAACCTAAGCATGAGCACCGTTGTTCCTCGCAGGCAAGCCAGTCAAACAACAACAGATTTCACCAAACTGGACCGGATTAGCTGACACTTCTCCGATATCTCCGGCTGGAAGCTGTAGCTTCATTACCTATTGACTTATCTAGACATTATTTTTGACCAAATAAATAATTTTATTACATGGATACAATTGACTCCAATGTAAACCATCGAGGTAGTTTTACCATATTTGGATATCCTCAGCACCACACACGCTGAGGACTTGAAATTACGATGTGTGTGTAAACCTTAAAATGACGTAGGTAGTAGCCCACAGGGTCATAACTTCTAGGGTAGTAGAATGAGAAGTGGGTTAATCTTGTTGGCTTCAGTGTGTTGATGAACACTGGGATCAACTACTCATCAACATCTACTGCATGCTTATCTGTGGCTATGGTCGATGCTCGTTTGTTTTACGAGCCAAACAAAAATATCCGTTCGATTACAGCCTATAGAGAAAAGAAATTAACTAGTTACTATTCGCTGTATCACTGTTAAAAAGCCATGTTTGTTCATCGTATTTTCACTTACTAGTGTTGTAGAATCTTATTTTTTGTCCACAACGCAGCATATGATTATCTCAGAACTACGTTTTAAAACTTCCAGTTTCCGAGTAGACCGTTGAAAAGGTTAACAATCTCCTTGATTTTCTTCTATACTGAGTTCAGCGTAATTAAAAACATCACGAGCATCACGAAGAGCTCCGACATTTTCATATTGAAATCCGCAAACTAAGAAGACGCTAATGCCCATATTCAGCTCTACCACCATGCCAACTTGGACACCTGAGAAATCGTAGTAAGCTATAGCTGAACATTACCAGTCAGGAAGTCCAGTCAGAGTCTTTAGTAACGTAATTGTCTAATTTTTGCAAACTTATTTATAAAAAGCACGTGTTTTCGCTGTTTGTTCAATAAGATATGTAGTCTATGTTCATTGAGCATACATACTGAACCAGTGGCATCAACCATGAAACCGGTGGTATACTAATGATGATTTTATCTGGCACTCGCTGATTGCTTTTTTAGCCCGAGAAATCCCCAGTCAAATTGCATAACCCATTATCTTGCCCGCCTGTAGTGTAGCGCCCTCTAACTACGTGAATTCACTGTAATCAACAAAAGATCAACATACTGTTGATCAAAAATCCATCTAACCACATCAGCGAAACGTTTTTCTTTTTAATCCGTGGACGATTAAAAAAACCTTCAAACAGATGGCCTACTTTTCATGTTTTGGTCCTCGTAGATTTCCGTATGGAGCTTCTACGTACTACCTAACACTTTTTGTCTTGTTCTCCAGATGAGTCCAATGACTAGTTTATGTGATACACTTGACTCAAACATAAGCTTTCCTGGTGTCCCACAGGCACTTACGAAGTTGCTTCGGCCAAGGATACCCTGACTGCTAACAAAAAGGCTGGATGTGCGTCATTTCGTTCGAAGTCATATAGGATAGATCAGCCGAATGTACCAATGGTTAGTTGCTCCAACTTTGAATAGTCAACTACTACACCATTCCAGATTCCTGGTCCAGGAGCCTATGATCTTGTACAAGCATGGGAGCCAAAAGTTCTGAACAAACCCTTCAAAATAAAGTAAGTAGCTTGGTTTTGGAGTTCACTTATTGATTAGACAATTCCCAGTATCATTTAACGCCATAATTTACTTTCCTAAAACATTGGAATACATTTATCAGTGATTGCATAGTTTCAGCACATATGTGCTATTGTTTCGTCTTATTATTTGCAATTTGGAGTGATTTTCAAGACCGGATGAATATTATGACCAGATCGTATTAACGAAATAGCCGTAGATATTAGTACGACCTGTACTGAAGATCGCCAGGATCGTATTTCAAAAACAAGTGCTGTTTTGTGCGTCTCATCATGAAGGTGTGCATATCACGCGCCGTTGGATATCATTTCCTTTATCGTAGATTCAACATGCGGTACTACACCTCTCAACGCTCAGAAGTCCTCATCATCGAGAGCAGCACGTCATTGATTAAGAAGGCGTGCAGTAGTCAAAACAAAAGATAGCCCCAGTTTTTGCAGGTTAAAAAATGGTATGGAATGCGAATTAATACACAAAGTTCCTACATCTAAACTCAAGAATTCAACGTCAGATTGCCTACACCTTGCAATCAAAAATCGAATGGCAGGTGCGAGTGCGGCCGCATTCATAAGATAGCCTCTTCACGGCTTTCACTGTCCCACATCATTGATTTCAATTGCTTCACAAATAACTAAACTAGACAACTGAGACATTTAAGTCACTGAGGTCGGGTAGTCGCTATCTTTCTTAATGTCTTCACTCACCAACTTTGTGAGCCGCGACGACCCCAGCCCGGTATGTGAACCCGAATTACCGTGATTAACTGACTGGTAGCCGTCTTCGTTTCTCTGTTCCAAGTTGTATCACGCGATAATCAACCATGGTATAACAGAAAGTGGCAGGCATGGAAGACTCTTCGTTAAAATCCTCATGCACGTTTCAGTCTCGTTGACCTGTACGTCTTTAAAAACTGCGAAGAAACTCGTTCGACCCCCACTACCAAACATCCATTTTCTCAATACATAATTTCCTGCCTGTTGAAATCCCCGGGTGCCCGCGACTGAAGGCATACAGCGAGAATCGAGTATCTGAAGACAGTTTACATCCCCTAATTTGAGCGACCATGTTCCGCAGCTGCAAAATAACACCGTTCTCCCAGTTGCCTAGGATACGCGATTCTTTAGCCTCAGGAAGATGGCTTAATTTCGTCAGAGCTTACCTAAATTGGCGAGATCACTCCAGCCTTGGACATGTGGATTTCAATTTCGTTATCTGTACTCACTACGAAATAAATGAACCTTAACGTGGTTCGATGGCCTGTGCATCTCAAACACTTATTAGGCTAAACTGAACAATTTGATAATCACGCTAACAGTCGCTCGTTTCAGGCAGGTCAACACCAAAAATCTGATAAACTGCAGTCTGTTTGCCCTCCAAACTGAAAGTTGGAATAAGGCTGACTTTTTATTCTGTGTAAATGGCATTAAATCTGGTTCACTACCAAATACTCGCTGCCTTGCTGTATAGCCTTGAACAACTGATAGCTTTAATCGCTCCCTTGTTCTGGTATGACCATCCTGTTCGCATCCCAGCCCAAGTACAGTTATGGTTTCTCAAACTAATAACCTCACACTGTTCGTCTGAACGATATCCGTTTCGATGACAGGACCTGTGTCAACTCTGTGTGAAAACCTTTGGTCTACGAAACACACTTGGGACAGATAGTAACACTATTCGCGTGCGATCGACATATTAAGTGTGGTCATTTGATAAGCACTGAAGTGATTTGGTTTGATCACTCAACTTTATCTTTTGGAAGTATGACCACTTTATATTGAAGCAAAATAGTACAAACAGTCGAAAGATAGATGCAAAACTTTGTTGCAAGAAACTAAAAAAACTCCGGATCACGTTCTATATGTTCACAGAGAGAACCTTGTGAATTTTCGAGGGCACTCAGGATCGACTTGACTTTCTAAATTGTTTTAGACAAATTTCCCAATCTGCATAATGTGTGAAGGATTTTGCCGATATGAATCTTCCGTTGGAGCAAGTACACTCCAGTCAAATTCCTTGTTTATTTCCGTTTTTCACGTTTACCCTAATTACAATAACGAGACCATCAGGAAACAAAAACATTCAGCAATCTTACCTAACAGTCGCATTGAAGCCCTAATCTTATCATTGAAGTAAACAGTTCAGACTATCCAAGTGATAGGGTGTTGATCACGTTAGTATGAATAGCAAGAAGAAATAACTAACGCTAGTATGGCAACAAACGATGTTCTTCGTATTTATCTTTCTCGAATGCAACAAAGTAATCCCTGCCGTTTAGTTCGTTCATTTTACCAACCCAGTACAGTCTGTTTTTGAACATTCATCTACGCCTTTTCTGATTTAAGCTGTCTGGCTAACAGTCCCTTACGTTCGGACAGCACTTTTCTGTGTCAACTTGTTTAGTGTGTCCCAATCGGTAGCTCTGATATAACTGTATATTTGTCAGTAGCGAACGAGAACTTCAGTGCTCACAGTTACTGTGCACATGGATAACAGGCACAGGGCTCGGCCGGCAAAACAAACGACAACATTGTGGTAAGTATTTTTATTTTTTTGACTATTCTCAAGTAGAACGTCCACGAGCATTTCACCACCTTCTAGAAACTCTATGCAGTTGACACACTGACAACCGATTCCTTCACACACCTTAACCACATCAGAAGGATCAACCACAAACATGTGCTCACACCTCTATCATGTTAACTACTTCATTCGGCATCGTACCAGCAAGTGACAGCTTGTATCCCGATCAGCCCAACAAGTAAATGCAAAGGAGCCAGCTTTTGTCACTCCTTACTCTCGATGGACGTTTGCCCTGTCACTCCGAATGAGCTAGCCAGGACTAATACCCATCACACAGTCATCCTTTAAATCAGTCATGAGAAAATGCAACCTCATTCAGCATTATCAGAGAAACCAACTGAAACCAAAGAAGATGTATCTGAACAACATAAACGGAGAAACACAGTTTAAAATTTTGCCCATCTTTTCTTCAGAAAGTTTCTCATTCCTACTTCGTTACATCATTTTGAATAAACCACTTTGTAAGTTTAATAGAACAATGAATCAGGTAATACCAAAGGTCTTCACAAACGTATTATGATGAATCAAAAGAATAACATGATTCAACTTGAATTGTTTGGTCCTACTGGGAACTTCGGGAAATTCATGACTTTCCGGGTTATTAGTTTTGTGAATACAAGAATATTGTTGGTCTGCGAATTAGCTCCCTGCCGGTCACAGTATGAAATATAAACGATTGAAGACATATTGCCGAACATGTTTTCAGGCTGGTGCAGTTGTGACACAACCATCGCAGGCAGTGCAACGTGCTCAGTTGACCAATTGATCGCGCATTCCGAGCGTTCCGGAATACGCGCC
>JTDE01000628.1:99696-131186 GCA_014338405.1 Paragonimus skrjabini miyazakii
CACCTACTGGTCTTATTCCTTCGGGTTTACACCGGATACGTGGTGTGTGAGTGGAACTGCAAGCGGTGCAGCGCAAGCCACTTGCGGTGATGGCTTATAGCGCAGACGTCCTTCGGCTTCGGTCACTGTGACAGGCTAATCCGTTTCGGATGCCGCCAACCATGTGTGTACTGAGCTCTTCTGCTACCTTATCGTGGTGGTCAGACTTGTGTGCTGTTTCGATCCGGGGGACTGTAGTGAACAGGACTTCAGTCCTTCTAGGTTCACTCATGTCACAGATGCCGAAAGGAAGCGAGTAGAATAAAAGTAGTTAGCTTTATAGGCTTGTATGTCGCAGTATTAACTGTGTACAACTGCATAAATCGGTGTACAGCAGAACTACATTTATAGTTGCAGCACTGTTATCTTCCGCGTATGGAAGGAGTGTGTTAGAAAAGATTACCCCAAACAAAGGGCTTTCCAATCGCCCAACGGTTGACCGTGACCGTCGGTGCATTATTCTGTACGTTCGAAAAACCCACACACATTATCAAAAGATTGATGTATCGTCAAACACATCTGTACACAACAATAATCGGAACGAGTCGTCAACGTCTTCTACACTCCGCTATCGGGCTAGATTAGTCCATCAATCTCAAATGAGTCGAACTTTGAAGTCATTGGCCATGGGTATGGTACCTCAAGAAAACCCTTCAGCTTGCTGCCTTGCAGGTCGGACTTTTGAGTTAAAGACTGAGGGTGGAGCTCCTCAAAAAACCTGCTTCATGTTGTCCTACAGTTATAAGTGTTGGATCGGTAACTCAATCTAAGGTCTCACATATCAACTTGAGATATGCGAGTGGACGCAAAACGTTATCCGTCGGGACATGGAATATGCACACGCTGCTAGATCGATGCAGCTCCACAAGAAGGCCAGAACGGCGCACTGCACTGATCGCCTTGGAACTGCGTCACTATGAAATCGACGTAGCAGCCTTGCGTGAGACAAAACTTGCAGACCAATGTAAGTTGTGGGAAGCAGGTGCCGGGTACATCTCCTACTGGACAGGTTACCTGGCAGACGATGCTCGCGAACATGGTGTCTGTTTCGCAGTCGCTGATCAAATCGATGCTTTTATGATAGACGAACCGCACGGTATCAGCCCTCGAATGCTGCCTATGCGCCTGGGACTCGGTCGAGGTAAGTGTGTCATATTTCTTAGTGTTTATGGTCCAGCTATTTATCACACTGATGGTACAATAGACCAGTTCTATGATTAGCTGTTCGCCACATTCCATTCGACATTGGTAAGTGGCCGCCTGTTTGTTCTGGGTGACTTGAATACTCGAGTTGGGCACACATCGGTAGCCTGGCCAGGAGTCCTCGGATCCTACGGCATTGGTTCAGTCAATGAGAACGGTGATCGTCTGCTCCACCTGTGTACTACTCACAAGCTGGCTATCACGAACACCTGATTCCAACTGGGTGCGAGCAACATCACGACGTGGATCCATCCACGAAGCGGTCACAAGCATTTGCTTGACTACCTGATTGTGCGACAGCGCGTCTTTCGTAAGGTGCGTATCACGCTAGTGATGCGCGGCACTGACTCTGGCACCAATCATAGACTGGTTAGGACCAAATTGTTTATTCATCTTTGTAAACCTGTTTATTGTAGATCGTCCGGACAACGACAGCAGTTGGATATCAAACGATTGGACAACTACGAGACAAGGACTGCTTTTCAGTGTGTAGACGCCGCTCTTCTGCACAACGCTCCTGTATCTAATACCTCCGAGGGTATGTGGTAGTTCATCAAGGAAAGGATCGCGGCAGCAGCCACCGAGATGATCGGTCTCAAACACCAGGAACGTCCGGACTGGTTCGACGATAACAACGTGGTTATCGCTGGATTGGTACGAGAGAAGAATACCGCGTTTGCTGCCTCCACACTAAACCCTGGCAATGAAGCGAAGAAGGCGCCGTTCCGGAGTATCTGCCGTCAACTGGCCAAGCGTGTTGGCGGAATCAAGGACGACTGGTGGAGGAAGCAGGGCAAGCAGATGCAGGGCTTCGCAGATCGTCGACAACATAAGGAATTCTACGATTCGCTCAAAGCGATATTCGGCCCATCGATCCAGTCCACTAAAGCACTGGTAGACGTGGACACCGTCTGTTAGTGCACACAGCTAGAAGAAATCAAGAAGGTCTGGTGCGAACACTTTGGTAGCCTACTAAATCGTCCTGCTACCATTGATTGGGTGACCATGAACAGGCTGCCGCAACAGGCCATCCAGCCTTCATTTGCTTTCGGCCCGAATTTGGCAGTGGTGCACAGAGCTAATGGATGACTATGGAACAGAAAGGCTGAAGTGAGGATGGATGGCAAGGGGAAATTCTGAAGAACAGCGGACTGTTGTTGGAGTTTGCCTTGTTCCGGACGGTTCACTTCATCTGGGAGCAGGAAGTGATGTCACAAGAGTCCAAAGATGCCCTTATCGTACCTTTATTAAACAGTTAGGGTAGCTATCGGGACATCAGCCTGCTGAACTGAGCTAGAAATAAGCTTGCAAGAATTCCGCTGAACCGGCTTGATGTGGGACATTTAGAGGCCGATATTCGCGAGGGGGAATGTGGATTTTGGATTAATCGCAGTACGAGTGACAAAATGTTTGCTACTCGGCAGATTCAAGGGAATTGCCGGGATCACAACCAGCCCATGCATACCATCTTCGTGGATTTCACCAAGTTATTTGATTATGTAAGCTGTGAGCAGCTATGGACGGTACTGGTATGTGTGGATGTCCAGGTAAGTCAGTCAATTTGATTAGATTGCTGTATGTGGGTATGAAGGTGAAAGTGCAATCGTGTGGATCGACCTCTGATAATTCTGACATTGTCACTGGCGTTGCGTCCTAGCCCCGGCCCTAGTTAGTTCATATTTGACAGCAGTGCTAACAGTTGCTGTTAAAAATTCTGAAAACGACGTTGAAGCTGAATACGGGACGAATGGGCGCTTACTGAATATTCGCCGCGACGCCTCAATCCATTTTCAATAGTCCGCATGCTTCTGATCGCAGATGATAAAGCGCTATTTACACACAGTAAAGACGGACTTCAACAGTTGGCCAGAGCTTTCGCGACCGCGGCATGTGAATGTGATTTAGATATCAACACATGTAAGACATTTTTATTTTAGCCTTCTCCGAGAGAAGGTGCTGTTCCCGCACGTACACATCAAATTTGCATCAACAGAGACGTTGTTGACAGCTGCACAGACTTCTGCTACACGGGTAGCGATTTGTCGATAGATTTGTCCGTGGGCCGCGAGTTACTGGCTGGTGTGAAAAGGGCTAGTGTTGCTTTTGAACTTGTTAAAAGGCGTGTCTGGAGGAACGACAGCCTGATGATGACCACTAAGGTCTGAGTCCACCACTCAATAGTGTTGTTCATACTGCAGTGCGGCAGTGAAACTTAGACACTATATCAGCGGACTAGTGTGTTATCTGAATCGTTTCCATCTGCAATGTCTGAGACAAATCTTGGATATTTGGTATTCGAACATGGTTCCGAACACTGAGGTACTGCGGCGGGCGGACATTAACGGGATAAAAGTCAAGCTGACGCTCAACCAACTTAGTTGGTTAGGTCACGTCCGTTGGTGGTCAAAAGCGGAAATAGCGGAATTTTATCCAGTTAATTCTTTCTCGTTGTAACATTGATTTTAGATTTTGAGAGGACTGAGCGTTTATAGCCGAAGGGTCTGAAAGAATACGATCTGGATGGTCGTCCGAAGTCAAGGTCAGAAACAATTGCGGAATCCCGAACTGAAGCGCGCTTTACGCAAATGAACCATATTTACCACAGGTGGTGATGACGTGACTATATGGCGTTGCGATGTATGCGGCCACGGATGCGCTGTGTGTCTCGGATTTATAGGTCATCACCCTACTAACAGTACAACGTTGGCGTACAGACAGCGAATGCGTTGAGCTCAACTAGGCTATGCCAGTTGTCCCTTATTTTCGTTCGGATCGATCGACAATCTTTGAAACTTAGTAAATCATCTGCCTTCTTTTCCAGAAGGTCATTTTTTAAGCCTCGTTGGTACATTGTAGGATGAATGTTTTGCTTGTTTATCAGTCTAACCTTAATTTTTTGTTTATCTCCTTGTCCCCTCTAGAGTGCAATAATATTTACTCTCATATTGAAATATTTCTTGCAGTCTTGTTTTCAATATTGTTCTTCTCAGTCTAGATCTTATTACTGGAGTCTCCCTATTTGCTTTCCGAGAGATCAGAGTTTCACTGTCATACTATCCTAACAGCTTTGAACGGCTGGACACAAAAACCTCACTCACACACCTTCTGGTCATTTCTTTCGGGTTTAAACCGGATACGTGGTGTGTCAGTAAAACCATACGTAGTGCAGCTTAGGTCACCTGTGGTAAGTGTTATGCACAGGCGTCCTCTGGCTTCGGTCACTGTGTTAGGCTAATCCGAAACAGATCCAGCCAGCTGTGCATTTTCAAACTACCCCTCGCTAACTCGAATGAATCTTCGGTTGATTAGGTAATTCATACATGTTTGCAATCCTGAACTGCTTTACGCGATTTTACTCTCATTAATTGTTTTACCTGTCGCTTTATCATCATCATCATCATGTAGCTGTTTTTCAGTGGTTGGGTCTCCTTCCCTCCCCTTTTTTCCTTCTCTCTTCTTATAGAGGGTTCGCTTTTTCTTCTTCGTGGTTGTGTGGTAGTTCAGCGTCAGTGTGAGCCACTAGTGTATTGCTGTCTATGATGATGATGATGTGCTGACTGAATAAAGTGAGATACGCTGGAAGAATAACATGCCAATCGATAATACGGAAACATACGGAAGACTAAACCTGGTGCCAAATTTGGGAACTCCATTATACACGGGATGTAATATTATCTAAGGATGTTTCCAACGCCTCCTGATAATGGATTTATGACCTCCGATCGGGTAGGGGACTGGCGCCCCATAAACTGTGTTATACAATTAAATGTGCACATGGTTACCAGACTGCTTCAATGCATTGGAAATCGTCGTACCTAACGCCACCTAGCTAAACAACCACCTGACGAAACGTAATCGGTTGGAAACATTTTGGGACGTGGCACTGTGTTGGAGATAGTGGAAAGCCTGTATTCGCAAACTTGTTGTTACTTCTGGTTCGTGAAACTCAATTGTTTTCGGTTGCTATTCACCCTTACTTAGTTATTACTCTGTTACTTCGTGGGTCATTCTCAAGGCTAACGACTGCCAAGGCCACTGCACTCACAGGTACGGCTCAAAACTGAAAACGATGGTGAAGATGATGTAATTGGCACAATTTTATCATATCTCTCCTTGACTGAAAAACATGTTTACTTCGTAGGATATACTCTGGGAGAATAATACGCATAGCAGGAGATTCTACTCCGCCATACTTTATACACGCAGCATGGTACGATCTTTGTGCACAAACTTCATCATCATCATCACAACAGCCATGAGCCTGACCAAAAGGTACTATGGCTCGGGCCGCCGCTCACCTCAACAGTGACGTGGAATATCCTAGAAGAAAACTTTACTAAGAAGATTGAAAATTATTAAAACAAGACTAAGTGGAAGAACTAGAAATGGTATGGATACAGGTCCGCCATTGACTGCGACACATAGCCATCTCGGATAGCGTCTCTAACCAGCGGTTTGAGTGATCACGAGGACCCCATCCAGGCAGGCTACACCTACCCACTTTGCTCAATGGAGCAGTCAAGGTCTTCATATTTTGTGACCACGTTGTTGCTTGTACAGTTGCATTGGTCTGTGTAGGAATGATCGAAAAAAATTGTCCATCACCGTTCTCTGCCTTGACCCAATCAGAATTTCTGCAAGAAACATTGCAATCGTCCGATTCTTCTTAGTTCACTAATCTACTGTAATCTTTCACTCCGATTTATTTGGGTGAAAGCTACTGACCCTTTTGAAGTGATTACTACTGGCTTTCTAATTCATATACGTCTTCCATTCCACGGGGCTACGCTTCATTCCGTCACTGAGCGGAAAACGAAACAATGGGTCTTTAGGTGCTCAAATAGATACCTACAATCCGTGACTAACTGCTTACTACATATCTGTGCATGATTAAGTGTGTTCCTCACATAGTGCGTTCGGTAGATTGAGCGAATAAATTAACTACAAGCGCACGGGCTCGCTTGTAGTTGAGGCTTGGCTCAGGTCTACGGCGAGCATGAGAAGTGTACAGTGCTGTTGCCAACTGAGTCCGTTCAAACAACGATTTATTTCAGATGGGTTCACTTTTGTGTGATCAAACTCTCTGCCCAAACAAAACACCGGATTACACCAAAATCCGGAGGCGTTTAAGTGGCAGAGGTCGAAAACTTCGCATGAATTCCAAAGGGGAACTGAGTTTTCCTTGCTCCTTGATTCAGAATCTTGTTAAACTAACTACTTGGACTTTCGACTGTCAAACCGGAACAACATCCTTCAGGACTGAGTTCTTCCAACGGTTGGGATACTTTAGACAATTCTGTCCGTCAGTTATTCCAAACCTCGCTTTTCAGTCCACCCTTATCATGAACAACGACTAATATGGTGCTAATGTTAAGAATTCGTGTTGGTCAATCCAAACTTTTGGGTATTGTGAAATAACTGCGATTTAGATTGATAGCATCTATGTTTCAAACCGTATCTCGTTCAAAGATTAAGCTTTCACAATGCACCCAAAAAGCAAAAGACAAAAAGTGCATCTCCATTTTGCTGATGAGAAAAGTTGATCTCTGTATCCCATTCGGTATTGCCAACTTTTCTGTCCCTTCGGAATGAAATCCCCTTCAGACCATAGCAGAGCCATCGTTACAGTTCTGAACAGCGAAATGTCTTTGTTCCTTTCTTAAGTGGCTCCAGTAGAACGCTCATCTATCGAGATCCTCCTAGCAATACTGAAGGTAACATTTTTTCCAACGACCATTCTTATTGTCGTAGTGTTTTGCCCATCTCAATATATGTCGTATAAGTGCTTTAGTCACCGCGGACATGGACAACACCCTAGGATACGTTGTGTGATACATCACTGAACGGTTGCAAATATTTGTACATTCAAATGAGAAGCACTCAGTGAGATAGTCCTTTATCGCAGTTCAATGAAACCTTCCGATTGGACAATATGAGTTGGACTTTGCCAGTGTTATGTCGGAAACCCTTTTTAAATCTGTTCAGACGCTTGATGATAAGGTTGGTCGCCATTTATTCTGGACGTATTGGAAAAGTACGCAGGGATGCTGAGAAAATTGAAGCCACTCATGTGAGTTATTCGTTGTCAGCATCAACGATAGCAGTACACGAGCGATTAACTGATGCTTAGTCACGGTGTGCACAAGATATGAACAAAATCTAGGCTGGCGATGAAAGAAGGGTAGAGATTTGTTTTCTGAAAATCTCATCTAAATTCAAACAGACCTTATCGAGGTACCTATATTTGGCTAGCAAACAAGTGAATTGCAAGTGGACATAAGACAATAGGTGTAAGATAATTTTCTAGTGACGTTCACCGTACTGATTCATTAGCTGGTACTATTACACATATAACTTAGCAGAACAACGACGATATTCACACCCATGAACCCCACCAGCTGTTGTACACTTTAGATAAAGGACTGGTGAGCCGAGAGACCTCCAGTTCGAAAGACATGACGTGACGTACCCTAGATATTCGTGGCCATTTTCATTTTCCTCTACCAGACTGAGGATCCTATACCTTACGGTAGTAAGCTGAAAGATCGGAAAAGAGTATGCATCGTGATTAAAGGTTTGCAGGCACGCAGAATGCATAGCGTAGTCACGTGAATGATTTCACTGTCCGAAGTTAAGTGGATGAACTTGAACGATCATTATAGACAAGATATCTTTTTCTAACCCTATGACAACTTATTCTCTGATGTCATCTAACGACTGGGTTTGAAAATAGACACCAAAGGTTTGTGACTTTAATGAGTCTTTTATCTTTGAAATTCTAGTGGTTGTATTCAGTAGCAGTAAGGTGAAATGTCTTCACCTGTAACCTTACTTACTAAAAACACATACAGTACTAAAGCTTTATTCGGACCCTCAAAATGCCAACCATAACCTCACTTTCTACATTTCGGGTGCTCAACTTACAAACTGCTAAGTAGGTAAACCAGTAGTAAATTAAAGCTGTTCAAACTATAAACTGACGAGTGTGTGACCTATGAGATCAAGTGAAAAACTTTTCGTTGCGAAAGATGTCTCAGGTTGTAGAACATTTGTCTAAACCTCAAAAAATGTGAAGCCTTATTCCAATTCTTACACCTCCATGATTCAAGTTTCAAATTCCTAATTGAATAAACCAATCAACATCTATACTTTTTGTCTGTAGATTAAAAATGACATTACTGTCGGGATTCCAGAGCAATATTTTGCTGTTTAAAGCTGTAGTGCCACTGGAAAGAGGAGTAAGTATCATTTAACAAACTATGTGCTTTGCGAAAATAGTTGAACAACGGTAAGTTGTTGCCAAAATAGTTAAGAAAGTTCACTGGTTTACTGGAAATGGTACCAACATCTAGGCTTTGCGAGTGTCACAGTATTCTATTATTGGAAGAACGTGTAGTGAACAAGCTTGTTTTCGGTGATTAATCATCAAGCTAAATACAACACATTTATATGGGTTATTCATGTGAGAAAATATACGGTAATGAATAGAACAGAATGTTATCAGTTTCAGAAAGTCCACGTCGAGTGTACAAGTCATCAATGACTTGCGATGGCGGTCTTGATTACGTAATCTGTTCTTGCCGAACATAGACATATGGCCATGGAAGATTCAGTTTTGACGAAGCGCTTTTGAATATATAGTGGGGGAGGAGAGCAAGCGGATGGCTATTGCTTCTGCGACTGCCAACAGGTGCTCTTTGACTCTTTTTGGTTGTAATCCATGAGCGCGATAGATAGGACGAAATGATTCATTGGGATCGATTGAGTGATTGGATTCCATTAGGTGCGCAGCAATAGCAGACGGGCAAGATTTGGCCAAGCCCCTAGTTAGCCATACCGGATGATGACGAATAGTTGAAGTTCGTTCTATGGATTCCAACCCCTGGGAGACAACTCACCTTCACTCTACTGATATATGTTTTCTGAACAGCAGTAGAGTGACAAAATGCGATTACTACCAACACCCTGATTATAGCAGAAGCTGGGCTGGTGCAAATATAGTTGTCACAGATGCCCTTAACTTACTTCCAGTAAACTAATTTTAGCAAAAAGTGACAATCTAATTTGTCCATACCAGATAGAACAGATGGATCGACACCTTTACTAATCTCTAATCTCTCCTAGTAGGCGACGGTGTCATCGTCTTGGCAAACAGTTTCGAAACGCTTCAGGACTGCGATGTAATAGCTGATCTGAACTTCAGTGGGTCTCTCTAGGCTAGTTGACTAGGATTTGATTTAAACACAACACGGAAACGATCAACAGAATCAGAAGTCATGGTCAAAAGCCACTGAAGTGCTCTTAGTTTGCTCATTTTATTACGAGTAAATACGCTGTCTGGATCTCTAACACCTTGACCTATGGGTTACCTTCCAAAAAACCGTAGAGTCAATAAGTCAGGGCAAGTTAATAATAGCTTCTGACATAGAACACATTAAATGTCATTCGATTTCTTGGTCGACCATATTTGTCGATCAGCGTCCGAGCTACACCTTAGATTCTTTCTGTCATTTCCCCTGAGCTTGTTGTGCGAGCTGATCCCACGTGTCCTCTCGCTGCATGCAGCATAACAGGCATCTTCACTGTCTGAGAATTGTTGACCCAGCATGAGTTGAAATCTACGGAGATCAGAGGACTTAGAGTGCATTCCAAACTTGACTGATAGACTTGTCTCACCACAGGTATGGGGAGCCCCTTAGCTGTTTTGGTTGGTCGGAACGCTGTCTGATAAATTGGAATAAGTAGCGATCAAGGATAAGAATATGCCGGAGTTTAGACCTACTAGTGGGTCCAAGAATCCAGAATGAATCCACGCCATCTATAAATAACAGCCTCATGGTTTATCTAAAACCAATCTTGTTTGAAAAGGGAAAGCTCATTTCAATACACCGGTGTGTTTTATGCATGAAACTACTGTTTCTCAAAAACTGCCGGTGCTCAACACAATATTGTGGGAGCTGCCCACCTTCAGCAAAGTGGTTCCGTTGAATAAGCGATGGGAAAGTGTGGAAAGTTTTCTATTTTGTTATCACATTTGCTTTCCTATTGTCATTCCGGAAACGTTGCTTTACCACTTTTGCAATGTGAATCACTGGTGCGAGGTAAGTGGGTCAGCCGACGTTTGGAAAAACCTCTGGCAAAGACGAACAGAAACTATTTTATTAGAATTCTTTGAGGCTTACACGTAGGTTTGACAATGAGCAGAACTTGTTCGGGCGGATACCAATGAAGAACCGTTTATGCGCCATCAAGAACAGCACTTTGATCGAAGTCAGCAGACATAAACCAGAAGTAGATCATTCATTTTACCTGCATGTGTCTCTATAAACAGAATACCCCAAAACTCAGGAGAACGCGGTTTATTGTAACAATTTTGATCTGTGACATAACAGACGCTCAAATTTTGTTGTGCTTGCAGGTGATAAATCCACAACAGTTTGTCATTTCACTGTGGTGCTGAAGCTGTCGGCGATACGTATAATGCTATGAGGCGATCGGTTTCAGCCAGAACATTGACTAAACTTCAAGGTCATTTTCAAAACTAGTGAACTGAAAAAAAGTTGAAAACTAATCTGCAAGAGATAGGAGAACTAGTACTCATAGTTTTTTCACAGCAAAACATCTTTTTCGAGTTGGGGGAATTAGCATGATGGGCTGTTTCCACCGATCTATCATGGGCCATTCTCAAGTATTCCATGTTTCTTTATGTTTCCTTGTATGCCCTGTAACTGAGGTTGTCCTCAAAGAAAAAATTAGCGGGTTGAGATCCAAGGATCATGATAGCTGCGCAATGGTTCTGCCTCAACCGATCCACCTACTGTCGAATGTCTTACTGAGATATTCGTGCGTGACTTGTGCTCAGTATGGATCGGCACCATATCAATGAAACCACACGTAGCTTGGGATTCCAAGCCCATATGAATATGACTGGTCTAGAATCATTACTAATTAGCCATGTACATAATAATCAAAATCGTAACGTTTCTGTAGATTATTTTTGTTCCGAAAACCCCCTGTCAGACTGTATATTTAGAACTATACAGTCTTCGAGTAAAAGCAAAGAGGTGGAGATTAGCACTATCCTACTGATAAGGTTTTTTCAGGGACCCAAAGAGAAGTGTCGTTTCATCAGGGAGAATGTTTCAGTACATGTCACCTTTGGCCGATCGTCGTCATTCAACCGTAGCTTCTGCAGCCGACCTTTCGAGTTATAGCCAGTAAACCGCGTTTTTAAGTAAACCGTGGACGCAACCCGGGATAAGTTACATTTTTGAACAAGTTGGGGAGATCTGCTCTAGTCTAGTTTGCAGTTTTTCAAAACATCATGATCACTGTTATGGTCCGCAGGAAACCACGGTCCGCCGCTCCTCAGTGCATCCGAAGCATTTTTTTTCGAAAAACTTTTGATTCACTTTCTGTACAGAAGTTTAAGTAACTGCTCGGTTACTCCGATCACTGACGTTGCTCACCCAAGTGGCCATTACATGTGTTTTTTATTTTTGCATTACAAAGAACCGGAAATCGTTTCTATGCCCTTTTTTGTGGTCCTGTCACCTGTTTACGGTTGACCGGCTGGCGAAGTCTGGTTACGACGATTGTAGATCCAGATAGCTGTCGATCCCTGTTTACGTAATAACTGGGCTATCTGATCAAAACGGCAGGCGCAGTCATCTGCAACCTACGATGCCCATAGTGATTTATTAGCGTATGTACGCGCGCTCGCTTAGTGCGCAAGTGATCGGTTGATCGTAGGGTCAATGCCCTGACGTGCTGCGTGCGCTGGCGTCGTTCTCACTCACCCACAGCGAATACATTGATTGACTACTGTTGTTGTTGCTTGCGTTTCCGTGATCTTTCATTACGTGGGTTTCGGATAATGCCGATCATTCATCAGATTACGATTTCTCACTTAGGCATTTTAACCCACCGGACTCAATACATTTACGTCGTATACCGCAGTTTAACAAACATTTGACGACCGATTGGACTGTACAAGGTCGGACGATGGAATTTGGTTTCATTTCTAGAAGCTGCATGATAGTGCGCTTGCACACAATCTTGAGTCAACAGTTCGTTGATAGCGTGAACTCTCCTATGGCATCATGAGATATTTGTTAATTCCATAAACGAACTGTTATTCATATAGTCAATTATAGGGAGTTAGCTGATTTTTCTTCGATCACATCGTTCAAAGACTTATTGCAACAACATTTATCTTCACCTGGCATGATTCAAGATGATAAAACCTTATTTGGTAAACAAAAGATTGCAACCCATCACTACGATCTAGATGAATAAAGTGGTACAGTGTACTGCAGAAACGTTGACTGAATCGCGATTCGCAATGAGAAAATAACGATCACACATACTCTCTTTCTTGACACGGTACAGATAGAAATGTAAATGAGGAAGCATTTTTATCTCCCAACCTAATCAACCTGTCTATAATTGTACTACGGTGAAATTGGAGCTTTTCCCACGATATGTTGGCAAAATACAACGTCGCCTGTCCAACTGTTCGTGTTATCAGAGGATCATAACAGTTCACCCAGTATAATGAACATGAATGACTAAACCATATATTTGGTAAATGGTCCGGTGGATGTAGTTATCGAATTAAGAAACTAATTGCCAGGATAATGTGTTTCTTTCAAGCGGTGTTCGTTAACATGTCTTTTGGTCCTGGGCTAGTATCACATTCCAGTGATCGGTTCCGTTTGCTTACTAGTTAACGCATGTTGCCTATTTCGGACCGCTGAATAAAAAATCGTTATGCACACAACACCGATACTTGTGTGTAACTGATAATCATTCTAACCACGATATGTTGCTTTTAACATAAATGCATGCCACCTACTTTATCTAATGTTGGGATGTCTGTCATTCATTTAAATGATGTCTCATCTCCAATCGTCTTCCTTATATTTCACGTTCACATGATTATGACACTATGCTATATGTCTTCTCTCTGTGATTAGTGAAGGCTTTGATGGAAATGTGTTACATGTTTGAACCATACAGACGGTCTGCCACCTCAGTCGTCCACTGAGGTCAACCACAAAAACGACGTCATTCTGTCCATCGCAGATATGACAGTTCGCACGTGGCCTTGAGAACCACACGTAGCCCGTATGGTGATTTGTCATGCAAAATTGGAAGAACCAGGAAATTCCTTGCTGTAGGACTATCAAAAGGATATTGTATAACCCCTGTCACCTAAAACAATTTCGTCATGAGTGTTTGCGGAGCAAACATTAAAACATGTGAGAATCCGACCATATGAAACCACAAATTAGCTGATACATGAATATTTGAGAATATTTGAGAATAGTAAATGCTTCATGGAACAATTAGCAGACAAGTTTCATTCATAATTCTGTGGTTTTTGGTGCATTAGGACGAACTGGGGAGGAAGCTGAACTGTCCTCTCAGATGGCTTATAATTATCCTTTATTTTCTCTACCAAGGAAATCGTTAGCACGACTAAAAACTGGCACAAATCATGAAATCGACCTACTTGATTTCATCCGGGGACTTGTTCCCATCGTCTACAGACGACATGTATAGATTCATGGTAGTCACGAGAACTAATTGGCAAACGTGATTTGATGCACTTGCTCATATGACATGACTTGTAACGTATCATTTTCATCGTGAAACGATTGTTATTTGAGTGATAACAAGGTATACAGTAACACAGAATGTCTGTTTATAGTTATGTATCCTAAAAAGTGTATTTACAAAAACTCCATTTAGGTGACTGTTACTGAGATCGCTCACCCTCTTCTACTTGTGCAAAAACGACCAGCAATAACGTTAAGTTCACCATAGCAGAAATTGTGTGATCATGATCCCTGTCCAAATCGAATTTATTTTAATATCCATCTGGTTTTTATAAAGTGTATTAAAGTAAGTAGTATGTGCTTAATGACCGAAACTCATCGGGAACACACGACCGATTTCGTGGTTGTTGCCACTCATCCGGTTTGCTTACCCGGTGAACTTCAACTATACATCCTACTATAGGAACGGCAAATGCTGAAGGTCGTAATCACGTAGCCTACTCTCTAACAGACACCTTTTGCTAGCTACCAGCTCGCGAACTCTTGTAGAGTCATACCGACTAAGCGATTATGGTACAGTTGAGCAAAGTAACTATAAAGACCTCTGTATTCAAACTACTGCTTTGACTGTGTTCCATATTACAGTATACAATCAGATAAACTAAGCAGATGTAATTGGAATTGCTTAGTCGGTTAGATACAAGAAGCTAAAGGGCATGGCAGGCGTTTTGGTGCAGCTACATGTTTACAACGCCGACTGTGATGTCAACTCCACCCTCTCCTCGTCTACTTTAGTGCGGTCCAGCAGCTTTTACTGTTCGAGTTAGCCAGTCCGAGTCGTAACACTGTGTAGATAGTTCGGCATGTAACTGAACAACAAAACATCACCTGAAACATGTCTGAAGGTGAAGGTCAACCGCAAGTCACAATGAGAGGACTGTAGACTAATCTCAGGGTTGACCATATGTGTACCTTATTCCGAGGGGACAACTGAAACAGAAATCTACTGGGCTGTAGAAATGACTAGACTTTTATTAGACATCATAACTGAATGCACTTCAAGAGCCCAGGTATAAGATAAAAATATTCCATTCGAACCATAGATGAGGGGGCCAGATGGACATCTTTGCAAGGAGAACGGAAGAAGTGACGGACAGACATATCAACCTGAGCCAAGTGACGAATTACGGTTGACTTTCAGTGTGATAAAGCGTGGTCTGAGTGTACTCCGCGATGGATGAGACCATTGGGGTGACTCAGCTGCAAAAACTACATTGTTTATTATGAGTTAGAACTTATATTTCTTGAGCTACTAGGTGCTATTTTGATTCTTTCGTTGATAAAAAAACGTTTCATTGCCCTGAGACATGGAGCTACCGGTGATGTGATCCTCAAAAGAAGGAAGTGTGATTTGATTAAAGCATTAAAGTAGACGTTTACCAACCACATCGGCTTACACACTTTAGTGTGATTAACCTGGTCACGTTAGAGGATGACCGAGGCGCCACTAGTTTTTTATGACCCTGAGACACTTTATGCACCTCAGCATGTCTCCACATTAGCAGTAGACTGTAGGTTTCCAAAAGAGCAATACTACAATCAATTGTTCATTCATCATGAGGGCATGGTAACTCCTTCGAAGGGGACTGTCTGCATCTGTTGTAACGCCAAAATCACCATCGTTCCAAATTGATCAGTTCGCATTTTCCTGGTATGGCCTGAAAAGTTCAACCGCAGAATAATGTTAATCTCATGGGGTTAAATCGTTCTATAATTAGTTTACACCCGGTCCACTGGTAAGACGGTCCAGCCACTGCAATGTTGTCTAATTGGTGATACATATTCGAGTGCAGAGCATGTGATGGCAACGTGGCCAGATGACGTTAGATCAGCGCAGTACTCAAAAGGCATAATAGTAACTTGGAATGATCGTATAATTTTTTGTGACCATTTTTCATACTTCTGTACATACCTCGTTTACTACAACACTGGCTACACAAACAAAATTCAGTCCACAGTTTTTTCACAGCAATTGTTCAACTATTGCGATAAGTGGTTGCTATTGATGTGGTATTGAAACAGATATCGAGCTGAATCTGTTGGCTAGCAAAATGCAGGTAACCTAATCATCCACTGGGATGATTTATATCTATACAGAATCATTTCAAATGCCCCCAATCTCCGATAGGGTCATGACAAAATGACTTCATATTTCAAAATGATAATGTTCCAACAAACTACTGCCATCTTGTGTTCGCATCCAAACAGTTACATAATGGTCACTATTTTCCTGGACCAGTTCTATCACCCAATATTAATTCTACTGAACAACACTGGCATTGCCTTTACTAGGATTATGGAAATTCATAAGCTTTCGTGTAGGAAAAAATGCATTCCATATCACGACAAGAGGTTGAAACAGAATACTTATTACATAGCTGATATATGGCGTGCGAAGAAGAACCGATGTATCAGTCTGTAACGGAAACAGTCCAACTTTAATTAATTAGCATCTTTTTCATAACAAATTCATACTTATTTACTGGTTTATTTCGTCATCCGACCGTGTACAGCGTTTATGACGTGGTGTCTAATCGGGAAAAGTCGTTACGGACGCATGTTCATGTGAAAATGGATGTCTAGTCGACATCGATACTCAGCACCAATCACCTGGGCTACCGATGCATGAAAACCAAGTGCATGCACGAAAATATGCGGCGGTTATAGAAAAAGGCTCATGTACTGTTGAGTGAACAGTGGACGTAGTCTGGGTTATGCCAACTACCCCTGCCCATTTTTGATCAACAGTGCGTCCAGACCGACAGCCCCATGGTTAGATGACACTACTCTACTACACAAGCGCGGTTGCATTGGTCACCGGGGGGGGGCATGGAGGGCGCCAGCTATTCTAAATCGACCTGCAAGTGTCTACACCAAGGTCTGTGCTCGAGTGACCTCGTTATCAGACACGGGCCGGTCGACAACCTCCTGAAGAAGTAATCATCGCCCCCTTGCCTAACACGTCACTCACTTCCGATAGACTGGCTTAAAGATCAATGCTACCTTTACGCAACGCTAATGGGTTGACCTTGAACAAAGCATTGCTTGCGGAACGGCGAATAAAACTGAGTGTTGTACATTTCGAATGTGTTAGAAAAATGGGCGAAGCCGTTAGGAAGTTCAAAGTCAGACATCTAGGAATGCGACTAGTCATTGTGATATCCGTACGCGAGCTGAAACTGAATCCTCTCACGACAACCACTGCTCATGGTTCATTGGGAAACAGCGATAGCAGCACTCACGATGTTTTGCAAAATTTTCGGGCTAAACCAAAGAAGAGGGTACAACGACTTACTCAAAAATGCAACCTTTTCAAGCCTAGCGTTCACAAGTCTTAGAAATACGGTTTTCCAGTACTAATTCAAAGTTGGGTTGCGGGAGCTGCGTTCGAACAACGCAACTCAACGGGAAGTGGTATTTTGTGGACCATGTTCGCTGGTAAGGTGACATTTTGTCTCGATGGTTTGTTGAAAACTTCGTTATCTCACGCCTTTGCCTCCGATCAACGACAGTGTGTTCTAAAATCCAATCGGTGTCCACTGTTGATTAGCACCCTTGCTTGAGTGTTAGTGACCCCCTCTGTCACAAACACACGAATGGTATTCATGGCTGAGTCAGACTGTCAGGATGGATTTATCGACTGGCTACGCATACTGGTATCCCAACCGGCCACTACAGTTATCGTCCCGTGGTTGTCTTATAACTAGGTTGCACGAACACATCGCCAAGCGTACAGACATGCCAGCCGTTTGAAATGACACACCACCACCATAACCACATGAATTCATATGCCCGCGTGGGCGCTGAGTCTGGTGAACTGGCTCAACTTTATCCGGCCCCTCCAACATAAGGTTTTTTTGACAGCCAGATGCACTTCGTCATCTCGTGAGCATTGCAGTGACCGGGTTGCCTTGCCAGTGGAATAAGCGTGAATTAACTCTTATGTGGCCAGCACTTTACTTGATATTTGCCATATTCAAGATGTGAACCGATCGATTTGAGAAGCGGAAAGATTTCAACATTACAACAGACTAAGTTAATTATCTGAAAACTTACCAAAAGACGCCAAAGATCTAGAGCTGCCGGTACGCCATGTTTAAACGGACCAAAAGAAGCAAATGAAATGATGAACAATGTTGTTAGAATTGGCCTAACGACGAATGCAACCAGCTGGGCTTCGGCACCCCAAAAGATACCATGACAGACAAGCGTGGTCAAAATTTTGCCGCGACTAATTCCCGTGCGTCTGAGCACAGTCTGTTTTCTATGACTGCTATTCAAACGCCGTTTTGCTTACAGATTTTCAATAGCATACCTCCATTTGTTCTGTAGAGTGGTATAATTGACCCCATAGTAAGAGAGATACGTTAAATGTGGCGACTGAATAGTTTTTCATTGCGTATACTTTAAAGATTATAGATCGATCAGGTTACGCTGTAGATAACGGCTGCTCTGTCACCGTTTTGCGTGACTGTATACGGTATCCGAAGTGTCAAACACAGTTGGAGAAGAAATGGACAGCATAATCATTAATAATTTGCACTAAAAAGGTGAATTTTACCTTTACACAAACAAATTAAAAACTCTTGATTAATTAATAAGCTTTCCACGTTCCGATCAATTTCCGACTGGTTGTGTTCTGCGAACGGCGTGCTGATTCGATTGAAATAGGGGCTGGTTGAATAAACGATATTTGACTGAAGTCATGCAATCGATCGGTACTAGGATGTAAGCGAGCAACACATCGATAAATTATTCCATTCTCTCTGGGTGAGTGAACACTTGGTCAGCACAACGAAGTGCGCGAGCCGTGTTCATTTTCATAGCTTTTGCGCTTCCTTTTGCTCGTAGGTTGAAATGGATCAACCGTTTTGTGGTTGGACTGCAAACTTGCAAGCGTCGACCACGACCATGGAATAAGGTGACCGATGTCAGCTTACGAAGGAACAGAAAGTGCAACAGCTAGGGAAACTTATTTACATAGCTTCCTGCAAGGCCAATGACAATGGACCCGTGGTTTAGTGTTCGGCCTGCAATCTGTCGCTTATTCGTGAGTCGTGGGTTCGATTCTTCCATAGTGCGCGGTAGTGCTGAGACCAATCTATTTGCCTCTGTGATCGGTCTGACATGCATACTGGACTCTTGACTATGTGGGAAACCACTCCTACAACATTTATGTCCAAGGTTTCATCTCACCGTCCTGAAGATGCCTTTACGTCAATGGACATCAGCGAGGTAGAATTACGAGTAACATGTTCCTGTCTCGGAGGGTTCTCGTGCAGATGTTCGTCGGTGAACGAATTTAATCCTTCCTCAATTATTGCCGTTTTCATGCTGTACTACTTGTAAGTAACCTGTTCAAACAGTCAGCAATCATTCGAGGAAGTGGTGTGCGATCAATCGTGTTGTGTATGTGACATGAGGTAGATCGGCTACAGCTGAAATCGGTTTGGAAGTTACTTTTGCTAAGAGAAGGTTACGTATTATGAGTTGAATAACATCTTGGTACAGTGACGCGAAATAAAGCGGTCTGTGCAAATGCTAGTTAAATAATGTACACATTTGCACTTTAATCTGTGATTAAGGTATCTAGCTATTATTTTTGCATTTTGTTGATCAACAGCAGAACCGTACTCCTGCTAATTTCGTGATGACTGCGCGAAAACAGCCGTACCATCCTGATCTAAGCAGGCGAATGCGTGTAGACAAATGCGTAACTGACCAAAGCAGCATAACCATGGATGGTAAACAATGGAGAGATACCGACATGTAATACGGTAACTGGGGAAGATCTTGGTCACGCCGATATTCGACTATACGTGCTGACAGGCACAGACATGTCAGCGTTTAATTCGTACCGATGCGAAAACGCTAAACTGAACGACATGCTGAGTAGTATACTACTCACAAGTTGTGTTGTGATCCAAGAACGCGGGTGGCACAAGGGTTGTTTATTCGACAAACCAACACATGGGTTAAGCATTTAAACAAGACCTGAAACAAAACCACTCATTTGCACGCGGTATTCGGACCCAGACCTTCTCGGTTGCCGCAGACGTAAATGCTCAGTTCCATTAAGTAGCAGGGACCACTGTGGGCGATGCTTCCATCATTTTTCCTGCGGTTTGTACGATGTCAAAATATATGCTCCGGTCCTACTACTGAATAGCGGTGGTATGAGTAGTATGTTACGATCGCTCAAATTCACTGCAGTAGTAGATTACCCACAGGCAACATTCAGGGACAAAAGGGCAAGCTCCGAACGCCAGGGAGACGACGGACAAGAAGAGACTATCGGAATAGTGTGTACGCGCTATGGCAGAAGTTTCACCAAGGCGAATAACAACGTACTGTCACCCGATGTATGTGAATGCATGTCTGATGTGCAAATGAGTGTACGCGTTTGAGGTTTGATTTTTAACATGACATATACGGGTGTTTGCGCAGTAAGGGAATTCTCAGGTCGATCGTTTTTGCGGTCACAACACCACTAATAAGTAGTTCGATAGACCAGTTGATGTAGAAGTTGCTCAATAACGAAAAATCTGCGTTTCGACTGTGAAGTTTCCGAGTTGTTGAGGTAACATCATAGCTCAGGTGGTAGAATGCTTGCAATCTTTGTACATGATGTTCTTGTCACTGGTTCGAATTCGGCCGAAACACACATTTTACGCAACTGGGTTACTTCTAAATTAGATGGAGATATTATTCTTCCACTGCAGGGAGGCAAGATAACTCCATTTCACATATGTGCTTTCGGTGCAAACTATTTCATATGGATTAAATGTCTGGTTGAACACTGAACCCAGTAGAAGCGGTTGCTTCTGCTGCATTGCCAATTGCCATCTCAAGAGAATACGGGAACAACTTTCACACACGCACAAACTTGTGATTATCGATTCGGATGAGCTAGTCAGTGCTGTGAACTTGTAAAATTTAACAACATTTATGCCCGCAACACGTATCTAGTGTAATGCTTGAGGACCTTAAAAGACTGTCATCCAAAATCTGCCACAATGCAACTGCCATCTAATGGGTGGGTTTTAAATAACAGAACTTTAAGGAGATTTTCAAAATATTGATGTTAGAAGTGTACGACCCATTGAAAACTTACCTATGGTTATTCTTATAGATGATTTCTTGAAAATATGTACTGTCGTATATCCATTTTATCCGACGTATCTGGTTCAACGTTTTTAAGTGTTGTTGATAAAATGCACATTTTTATTGATAGTCAGACTCATTGACGCACTGAGTGAGGAAAGCACGAATCTGGAACAGGAATCAAACCAGAGCTGGCTACACACGCTTTCTGTACTTGCCTAAACCATTCAAACAGGTTCGGATACGCTTGAAGACCAACCGATCTAGGCATCAATTCTGAGTGTGCTTCTGTTGTAAACCCTCCTAAACGATACGCTGGTTCGATCTCGGTATAGTGGTGTGCTCGATAAAATCGGATTCTCGTCCCGGTAATAATTCACACGAAAATATCGGTCCCGAATAGTACTGCGACTGTTCCCGTATTCGCTCCCAAGACAAGCCAAAAGATGAGTTCTGAATAAAGAGTTTTGTTCCGCCACAAAACGGGGTGCGGCTAGGGCGACAATTACAAAGTATTTATAGGACACGTCATGACCACACATTCCCACCACATCATGAGAAACAGTAAGGATCGCAAATGTGCATAGCGGGATAAAAAGTCTCAACCGATTTGAACAGTTCCGCTAAGTAAGACTGAATCAATAGTTATTTTCTTTCTCACGACGGAGGCGCTTTGGGACGGTAATAGGGTGGGCGTACTAACAGCTTCAACAAATATAGACTAGGTGACGGTGGACAATTCCATTTATTTCGGTCAGCTATGTTCACTGCCTTCCAAATACGTCTGCGTGCTCGCAACTGATACCCATAAACAGTCTCAGTCGCATCACAGCTGAATCCTCCCGATGACTGTGGTTAGTAGTTTGGACATATTATTGCTGGACTTTAGTTGCACTCAGGTACTCCCAGCTTCTGTTACGCCGCTCCTCTTGACACGCTCATCCCTTCGTATACCGTGGTCTACACTAAAATGGCGAACTGTCTGACTAGGATCTTCAGGATCAGTCAAATCGCTGGTTAGAATCACTATCCAAAATGGCGCGGTCAGTCGTGTACCTGCATTCAATTCATTTCTAGTTATTCCGCTTAATCTTCTTCAATAAACAATCAACCTTCCCAGTAGCGTTCCTCCCCTAGGGTTTCCCACGCCGCTGTCGAGGTGAGCGGTGGCTTGAGTCATACTGCTTCCTGATCAAGCTCGTGGCTGTTATGACGTTGATGATTAGTAAAATCACACTAGGGTTACAAAACAACAACGTGATCCTGGTGCAGTGGAGTTGAGCGATCGTAACATACTACTCATACAACTGCTATTCAGTAGTAGGATCGGAGCATATATTTTGACATGCTACAAGCCGCAGGAAAAGTGCAGGAAGGAAAATCAGAGTGCAGTATCACCTATAGGAGTCCCTGCTACTTAATGAAACTGAGCATTGACGTCTACGGCAACCGAGACGGTCTGGGTCCGAACACCGCGTGCAAATGAGTGGTTTTGTTCCAAGTCTTGTTTCAATGCATAACCCCTGTATTGCTTGGTCGAATAAATAACCCTTGTGCCATCCGCGTTCTTGGATCATAACACTGGGGAGAGCAGTGGGCGGCTTAACCTATTGAGAAACTGTGTGATACGACATACCAGTCTTTATGTTTTATCTCGTCAACTTCTTACTAAAAAGCGGTTTAACTCAAGACCCTCAGATGACGTGACAACGACGAGTAAAAGAAACGAACGGAGAGACCAGAGGGTCATTTCTAAGTTAGGGGACAATTTGTGCGAAGGGTTTTCGTACATGCAACACTGACGACTATTGTTTGAACAACAGAACCTCACCAAACCCTAAGGTTAGTTGACCTACTGATATCGTGGAGTGGCACCAAAGCATGTATCTCAGTCGACCATCCTGTTTTTTTTCGTGTTAGCAATTTCGAGTCACTTGTATCACTTCCGAGGGTAAGGTTTAAAGACACCGTAGGATTCATCTACTCTTTCTGTTACGTGCGTTATTTGGCTGTTTACTTGCATCTGCCGTGAAATCTACGGTGACACTTAAAATCATTGTGGTGAGGACGAGCGATCGTGCTATACTTCTCACACCACTGCTATTCAGTAGTGGCGCTAGAGCACTGAAGTATTCGCAAGAAAAATGCAAGAAGAAACATCGGAGTGCAGTATCCCATTAAATGGTTCTTGGTACGTAAAGGAACTGAGCACTGGCGTCGGTGGCAACCGTTACGTGCTGGACCCATGACCGTACGCAGATGAGTGTTTTTGTTTGTGGTAATGTTGAAACGCATAACTCATGTGTTGCTTTCCTTAATAAATAACCCTTGTGCCATCCGCGTTCTTGGCTCACAACACTAATGTTTACATCAAATAATGATGGAAAATTTCCCCAAACAAATGTTTCAGAAAGCAAGTAACCAATTCGACAACTGAGCGAGAACAATAGGATTGTCGACTAAAATAGTCATCCGGTCAACAGCTTTCAGTATAATCTCAATCAGCCCATTCGCTGCATTGGTAATGTCATTCTAATAGTACTGACTACTAGGGGCTTTATTCTGTTCCAGCAGTCGACAGCCAGAGCTGTGTGCGCAAAGAACACCGGGAATAATAGCTCTGGTTGATAGCTCTGGTTCGTGGTTCAGGTATTCGACTGCTCGCCGAGTATAGCATTTCAGTTGCAAACATTTCACCACTAATCGACTTGTCACCGTCAGTGTGTAGTGGTCTGGGGGTACAGAGTTGAGCGCCCAACCCGTTAGCATTAATGACAGCGCCTCGTTTAGTTCACTTTAGTTAGTACCATTTAGCATATTCTAATCACCTCCTCTGGTTAATGAGAACTGGCGTACTCCATGTTGCATATATAGTTGGAACACAGCAATGGCTCCATCACTTGGTTTCGGCTATACAAAGCTTTCAGATGAGTGGACAATTTTAAAAAGGTTATGGACAGCTTTTGTTCAGGTTTGTAATCCTGACCTGTGAAAGTGACAAAGCGACATATTGGACTCCAACCTACAGTATATGAGACATTTATCTATACAGTTTATATTGTGTAAAATGTGTTCAATGAGTCTAGTCTCATGATATCTGTTTCGTTTAATTGCTAGTGCGGAGTTTTGTAACCTTATCGCTCAACTTTTTCTTCTACAGGTTTTGCTTACCGTGTAGCCAACATAGTCACTATATTTGATTGCCTGATTGTCTGTCATCCTCAATCTACATCACACTATAGCGCCTTTCCTTACAATAATGGGAAAAGTATAAGAAAAGTGATAAGTAAACTATAGTTAAACCATTGCTAAACGTTATTATTAACGGTGGTCATAAGCAATCGTCAACTGTCGGGTCGGATGAAATTCTGAAGTTTTTAGCGTGCCACGTGAACAGACAGTCAACAGTGAATTTTGAATACTTCTCCTCTTAACTCAGATTGACGCGTTAGTTTTTACTACTGTAATATGTGTGATCCGCTAGTTGATGCATTTGTTTTGTGCTTGAGAGGCACGGGTGTGAAGAAAATTATCTACCCTATAGTTGAGAATGGCATGTCTGCCCCATCTGCTGGGCGGTGCTTTTGGTGAGGTCAGGTTGTATGTGTTACTGATAAGTATGCTGTTATATAGACATACCACAGGATAGAGTAAACGGTTTCAATTGCACAGCAACAAGATCGATTAAATCAACATTCTCGGAAAATGGAGTGCATCAAGATTACGCCCATTCAGTGTCCCATTAACATCTATTTTTGCCGTGGACATTTCAACATACCACAAACTCTCCTGGCGATTGCTTCAGTTTCCTGAATTCCGTCGTAAGATCCTAAGCTCCCTTTGCACGAAAGGTTTCTTAAATTGTGATGTTTTACAGAAAATTCTTCACAACGGCTGTGCTCAAATGTTGTTAGTTCATCATCGTTGAACGTATATTTAAATGAGATAGTTAATTTTTCTGTTATCTTGTTATGGGCCATTATTGTTCTTGAAGTACTCTGTGGATGTTAAACAGTCAATTTTTATGTATATGGAGAATATTCATCTCGAGTTTGATGGATGTGTTTGTAACTCGATTTATGATGTAATAATGAACGACTTATTAGCTGATATTCTTCTTGGAATGCTCGTAGATGAGCTGTTTTATTGTATTGATCTTTTGTTGTCTCATAAATGTCATGTCGCTGCTGTTTTGACAAGTTTCTGCCTTTTTTTTTTTACAATGTTTCACTTCACTCACTCAACTGAAAAAGTGGAATTAGCTAACACGTCGTCTGTTTTAAATACTCGAATCTATGTAATACAGCCTATCGTGAAGACTCCTGGATAAGACAACGCATGTTAGTCAACCCGTTCCTGTCCATGGTCTACCGGCACGTTTTAATGCGACCACGTTCCATAGAGCCAGAAACTTATGCACAGATGATTACGAAAAGTCAGAAAACGTACTCATACTGTCCTTGGGAATGGACATGTGGTCAAGTTCGTTGAAATTTCGTGCGAGCAGTGAGTGAACCAAACCCAACGGCATAGGATGCCGATGAAGCCGGACCTCTTCGGACTTCTTTATACAGAAGATTACAATACTAATGATACACTTCTATTATTAACTGAGTTTATCCCGCTGCGGAATGGCGTTTGTTATTCTCTACCTTCAGGGTTACTCTTCTCCATTCTGATGGTTATCTTTTGAAATAGTCTGTCTCTTACGTCATCTACCAGCCTATCTACGGTTGCGCTAGCTCATACATTGGTAGAACGGACAGAAGCTTGCAGTTAGGTAAGTACGGAGATTAGCCTTGATTGACAGATCGATCGGCAACTGAACTTCGGAGCCGTAATCCTGTGTCTTAAGTTGCAAAGTATTTAGTCGCAACGAACAAAGTGACTGACCTCGTAACTTCAATCCTTGTCATTGCACAATTCATACGCAAACGTCATTCATCGACTTTCTGCACGTCGTAGGCGCTGACGCGATCAATATGGCTGCTTTGGTAATGAATACGTTTACACCACCACGTGACGTTTATTAGTCCAGTGTCCTGACACCACGGACTAAGCAAATACACCTGAATGGTTTGACTAAACAAATGATGTGACTAGACAGAATAATTGTACTTAGCAATGTGTCTTCCTGTTGTCTTGATAAACTGTATTCTGATTACTGACATACAGTGAGGAGTTTAGTTGTTATAAACTGAACATCAGTTACAAGTGACTTCACTCTTTCCAGTCTCACAAACTTTTCAGATAGTCCCCTCATAAAGTACAAACTATATCTGAGTTTTGCTCTTGTTAGAACATGGCAATGGGAGATACCCTTGCCAGGGTTATGACTTGAATCTTGGTCACGCTTTTATGATTCACCCTGTTGATTATTATGCCATTGACTACATGCTGTATAAGACTGTATTAATCTTTAAACCCCTAACCATGTTCACTTGTGAGTGATGATCAGGTCGCCTCGACAGAAAACACAGATCGGTTTGGACAAGCAGCCAATGAGTTAAAAATAACATACACAATAATTCTGGAAGTTGTTGTGAGATCAGTTCATTCATCTGGGTTTGGATAGTGATATACGTTTCATCGTGCGTTTCTGTAAGCCACATTTGAAGAACCCGCTTAGAAAAGGCAATCAAATTAGATTGCTTCTACTTGAATTTAAGCAGTTATCGATTTGAAATGGTTTACTTTGACGGAATATTGATTTGTCCATTGGAACACACTAATAGTATAAGGAGACGAATAACAGAGTAGAATTCCATTTTCCCGGACTTAATAATTATCTATTTTGTTTATTAAAACCACTGAGATCACATTCCTTGTTCCGGAATCCAACCGACTCTTTTTGTAGTGGAATTTGTCGAGTCAATTCAAGCAAAAGCTTCGAAAACAACACACACTGTCGGGCACACCAACAAACGAACAGACTGCGGACGTGTCATGTGCGCGCAAACCTACATCAATTCTGGTCAAATGGACCGGATGGTTTCAGGTAGACACGCAAAAAATGTCCATTCGATGCATGTGATCCGTTGTATACACACTGGTATTCACTCACCCGCTTGTAACACTGGCTCCTTCTTCAAACTCATGGTCACACGTGACACTCCTCCGTATAAGCGGACTCAACCTAGCGGAATAAACGGGGTCGGATAGTAAAGTACACTTCTGCGTGTAAAAGTAACCGTATGTATGCTACTGAGACAAATTCCATGTAATACGATTGGTGATATTCTACCTGAATGCGTGAGCACTGAATATGTCAGTGTGGTAGACAGAACAAGTTGAATCTGCGTTATGTATGTAGGCAGAAAGTGTAAATGTTGAATCTCCTGGACTATCTCTAGCTAATTCACGGACATTGAACCGTATTGACCTGTTTATTGACATGTTTATATCCTACAAGACGGAAATAAGCTCTTCTTATCTCAATATCTTATGGTTACAATTTATTGCTTTACGTGTGTTGTGTACGAACAGCATCAAACCAGACAACGTGAACATTAATTGTCGAACAATGGAACAACGGTGGCTTCTGGAGAAGTGGGTAGATAGACGCTGTACCGAATCATTCGAAGCGTTGGATACCCGTAAACCCTGTACGACAGAAATGGGTATACTGAACCGTAGCAGTTTGTGTGTTAACCCAGTTGAGGAGGATGAGACAAAATGTGTTCCAAGAAATTCGGGCAAAACTGAATGGCTTTGTGTGAAACGAGCAAACGTTCCGATTCAAGTGTGCGTCTCTCAAATTCAAGACACCTTGTTATACTCGGTTCAGAGTCCACCACAGGAACAGTCGAGCGCTGATACTATTGATATAAAGCAACCTCATATCAGTTACTGGAACCTCAGTCTTACCGAACTGAAAGCTCTAACACAGGATGATTGTCTGACGAACAAATTATGGGTGAATGGCTTTGTGATATCATGCATTGTGATCGCAATTCTACTTGTAATCGGCCTGTTGACGGCTGCGATTGTGGTAATCATTTGGCGATATGGCAGTTGTTGTGAAACTTGGCATTTTTCCAAAGCAAAAAGTGCGTCGGACTATGCTAACTTCTCTGGTTCGAGTACGGTTGAACTGCGTGAACCTGTGGATTCGCGAAAATTGGAGCTTATGCTTGATCAGCTTGTCAAACAACACGTAGAACAAACCAACCGCCAAACGAAAGCAAGCTCATACTTCGAAGATTAATAGCGACAGTGATGAATTCATTAATTTCTCGGTTGATCTACACCATATAATGATGAACCATTCGTCGTTTTTTTGTTCCGTATTCGTCTTTGATTTTACAACGAAACTATTCTCCTCCATTTTCAATTGGCAAATGTATGGGCTGACCTACAGTCTTATTTCATGGGTAGCATGTCAGAGTAACACACACCTTCAAAATAAATTGTTTCTAGCAATTCAAACTAAATAGCTCCCGTAATGTATTTTTCAAGAAAAAGACTCAAATGTCATGAGTTTGTTGCGAAATCATACCAATGATTACTGACCTCAAGTTTAATTTGACGAAAATATCAGAATGATGCATTAAGTTCATTGATGTTATCCACAGAATTGCTAACGGACCAGTTGATATTTCTGTGAATAGTTTCATGATAAATCATTATTTATTTAAGGTTATTGCAGTCCACACAGTCCACTGGGAAGAGACTCTGGCTGGTTACTCGGGATTGTAGTTGCGACTTATCAGACTGACTGATCTTGTCCAAAACACCCACTATTTCTTGACAGCACAGCGTAGTTCAATTGGCGATAGATTACAATAAATAAACTGAACGTCTGTGTGTATAGACTGAAGCAGATTTCATAATGACAATATGGTCTTGGTTGGTCCGCCTTTGATTTTGAAAGACAAACTGGAAACACACGTCTACGGTATCTTTTGTCTGGAAGATTACGCAACTTGAGCATTACTCACAAGCGTAACTGAAAGGAATGCCGTCGCACCTACTGTGAAGCCAATGACAAAATGATCAGCACAGTTGCCTCATGTTAACTGAGTTGGAGGTCAACTTCTGGTCGTAGGGACGATACGGATTGTTGATAAGCTCTATATTTGTTTCGAGAATAGCTGGCCGGGAAGTACGCCGAAGTGTGAAGACAGCAGTCAACTCTGAATGGTGGTCAGGTGATATAAATAACCAACCTAAATAAAAAAATCTCAGACCTTTCATGAAAAACCATGATATTGCCGAACCAGTTGATTGCGTCGACGCTTCTGAAAAAGTGTATATGTACAGTAGCATGCCAACAGTAATAGTATAAAAATTGAAGCAGTAGTACAAAAATAGTTTCGAGATTGAACCCTGTTGATTGGTCATTCTTGATTATTCGCTTGGAATCTACTATGACTTCCGAAATAACTTTTGCTAAGAGTTTTTCTCCCAGAGACAATTCTTAACACGGTGGAAACTCAGGAACGTCCAACAGTATTGGTTCCTTAGAAGATACTTCATTTTTAAAAGTCTGGACCCTGACTGAATTCGAACCGGCAACCGGTTTCCTTTAATGCAATCCAGCAATATAAGTACAGAACTTATCGAACCGTTGTTTTAAACCAATCAAATCAAATTCGTAACAGGCTCTGTGCTCTTTGAGAAGCGAAGTTTTAAATTTTTACTCATGCACTTCTTGAACAGTTGACTAAATCAGTCTGACTCACATAATAATAACTATTATCACGAACGTTATGGAAAAGTTGGTGTAAGTTTGTAAACAGTATCGGTCGTATATAAACCGTTTATCATCACCATGGTTAAGTCAAGAATGAAAATGCTTGGTTTGTGTGGAAACCAGATCAAACAAGGATCAATACAAGCAGAGTAAGACTGACCGCGTTCAATGAAATGCTTTTACCAGGACTGTGTGGAAGATGTTGAATTACATTTATAAAAGTATTCATGAGCAGAATGAATTATGTCTGAACGAAAACCAATGAATACACAGAAAAAATCATTTCCACCGCCAATGAAGACTTAAATTATACAAATTCAATGACAGGGAACCGTGGTAATCAAAAACTAAAACACAACACAAACTAACGTTTACACTAGTTGTAAATTTGTTGGTCCCTGAACTGAGAAAATTCACCATCGTTTGTATCTTCTATTTTTCCACTAACCTGACACCTGGTCTGGTTATCTTACCCACTCCGTTTTGTTTTATTGAGCTGATGCTTCATTAAACGTTCGTGGCGCAAGAAGTCATTCTTGTCTTGGCCTACTGATGTGACGGCTCACCTCTAACCTTGCCGGTCCCGTTGAGAAGCTGTTGATTCTGTTGGACGAGACTATTATCGTGAACAGTTGAGGTTAACCTATTGTAATTAATGATGCATTTTTTTAAATAGTAACGTAAAAAATTTTCGGGTTCAACCTTATTTTCAACTTGGGGATCCGTTTACGGGCTACGCGTAACTCAATGATCAGATGTGGATCGTTACACTTGTTATTCTGCACACTGCCGACCTAAGACGATATCTCTCTACATATTTTTGGTCTCATCTCACATTGCTCTTACAGTGCAAGTGTCGGGTAGTCAATTGTTCTTCTAGTATAATTTAATCAAAGTGAATATAAGTATCAGATGAACCAACGATTTCGTTGTGATTATTACCAGTAATTAGTCAGTCACGTAGTTGAGACTGCCTCTCATCTTGAAACTTGCAACTGGCAGCACGCGTTTGAACTTCAAGAATGAGGGCCTGAACACTGTTAATTCATCCGGGCTAGTCTTTCGAATATCACTGTCTCTGCAACCTCAGGATTAATTAGGTGTACACAAGTTGATAACATTTCTGATCGAAGTCAGGCTTTACTCACAGTCGGTCACGGTGGTTTACATTCGAACAGATTTCGGCTAACCTCTAAAAAACAGGAGTAGATTGGCGTTTCTTTTTCGTTCCAGCTCATCAGCGGTGGATCCCCTAGCATTTGAACTATGGTCACAACTGGATACTTCAAAGACACTGGGGAATCTGGAAATGCTGCGTTTTTCATCAAAGAATAGGCATCTTTCAAACCAAATTAATTAAGAACGTTGACTTTCTCTTGTCTCAATACGGCTATCAACAAGTTACATGTTATCTGCGAACTCGGGAGCAGATAAATTAGCAATCAATATTTCAAAATGTTTTACCCCCATGTAAGGTTGTTAGCAACGAAATGTGCGACCAAACAACTTATCACAATTGTATCCGTGAATCATTTGGAGATGACAGACCAACACGAATAAAATCATATCTATTCTAATTGTCAGCAAACGCAATTACCCTGAGCACTGTAATGCATGACCTGTAGCTCATTGGTATGCTGCACGTATTGAGTCTTGTCCAAACATAATTACAAACATAATAATCATACACACACCCAATTATTTGTAACCAAATTGGGAATAGCACCACGTTTTTCAAAACAGTACCTATCTTCTGCATTCCCCAAGTACAAATCATTTCGATCTCTCTCTCTCTCTCTCTCTCTCTCTCTCTCTCTCTCTATATA
>JTDE01000628.1:135565-177823 GCA_014338405.1 Paragonimus skrjabini miyazakii
TATGATTTCACAATTCAACATGTAGCTGGAAGAGAGAACTATGTTCCGGATCTGCTTTCCTGAACGCAGCACATGGATGAAATTCACAAGGATGCGATCGGAGTCAACAATATTGAACTGGAGAATGACCCCGGAAAGTTACAGGCAGCGCAGAGGGCGGACCCGACAATCCGAATGGTGATTGATCAACTTCTATCGGGAGAACAACCACCAGGGAACGAGGAGATTCCGGAGGTGACATCCTTCAAAACGCATTGTTCGGACATGCGGTTTAATAGTTAAACCGACGGGGTTGAGAGGGACAATTGTGAAGAAATGTCATCAGTAGGTTTACACGGAATGTCATCGGACTTATGAAATGCTGCGGAAAAGGGCATACTGGCAGGGAATGAAGAAGGATTTTAACAATTATGTTTTGGCGTGCCAGCAATGTCAGCTGCTGAAGAGCTCCAACTACCCCGGTCAGTGAGATTGGGAAATTATGGATGCAGCAACCACATCCGGAAATCAATACATCATAGTTAGAACTGAACATTTCACAAGATGGATCGAAGCAGCCACTATACCCGATCAGCGTGCAAGCACTGTGTGCAGGGCGGTAATGGACCACATCGTGGCAGGTCATGAAATACCGCGAAGCATATTGACTGATCAACGTCCCTGCTTCGAAAGTGAAGAGTTTCGAAACTGCTTGTAGCGTTTGGGAATCAGGAAAATTTGCACAACGCCATACCATCCTCAATTGAATGGACTGACGGAACGAAACAATCGCACAATCAAGGAATGGTTGGCGGCAAAAAGAGGGAACTGGGAGGAAACACTACCATTGATTCTGTTAGTCCACCGCTGTTCGCTTCAAGGAACAACGAAAAAATCGCCGTTCGAGCTAATGTACGGGCGCGTGCCACGCTTGCCAGTCGATCAGGAGATTGGTTTATAGAGAGACCGGCGGATGAACAGACGCGAATTAGCAAAAGCTCGAAGGGTGGCCAACCAAAACTTGACGAACACACAAGAAGTTGCTTAGGAGCAGTCAACCGCAAAGTTGCCCGATCGAAATGCGGTATTTGAAATTGATCCAAAGAATACATACAGAGACAGGCGGAGTCCAGGCGTAACAGGACCCAGATCTAAGAAGTTCCTGGCGAGGTGGAGAGGATCTTATGTAGTAGTGGACCACCGTGATCCAGTGTATCTGATCAAGAATGATAGCAATCAACATGGAGTGCACGGAAGCCAGCTTCGCAAATGGTACGACACCCCGAGCAGAACAGAATGCACACCAGGAGCATCAACGTCCCCGAGATCAATACGCAGATCGTCAAGAGAGCGAAGAGAACCTGAACGGCTTTTGCTGCAGCTGCAACGATCTTTGCGGGGGGAGGGGTGTAGTGAGAATGAGCAATCGTAGTATACTACTCATATCACCGCTATTCAGTAGGAGGACCAGAGCATATATTTTGACATCGTACAAGTCGCAGGAAAAATGCTGGAAGGAAAATCAGAGTGCAGCATCGCCCATAGTGGTCACTGCTACTTAGTGGAACTGAGCATTGACGTCTGCGGCAACCGAGACGGTCTGGGGCCGAATGCCGCGTGCGAATTAGTGGTTTTGTTTCTGGTCTTGTTTAAACGCTTAACCCATTAATATTTGTTAAAAGACATATCACGCCAAAGGCTGCTGATAAACTTGGAACACACCAGAGATAACCACGACCAGACCAACCGTGATCAACACAAAATCGATCACGGCACTTACGAGGACTACTGGCACCGGGGTGCACGGTAGGGCTGTCCTTGGTCACTTCACAAAGCTGGACCTAGTGATAGTTTCCATGAGATATTTACAGCGCTTGTCGATGTACTGACTCGAAATGCGCCGCATTTTCAAAGCCATGCAAAGTCTCATTCAGTGACAAAAGTGAGACAGAGGAAAATTATTAGTGCTATGTATAACAGGTCACACATGACAGGTCAGAAATCTCAATCAGATTACGTCCAGATGTCCCCAAGTCTGACAAGGTCTCGTTGAGTGACCGTAAATTCGTAAATCTCATAGAAGGCATAGATGTACTGTTAGTCACGATGATCCCTATCTCGAGACAACACATGACTGTGTCAATGCATTTAATGATTTAAACAAGTGGAAGTTCATAACCGACAAATTTGGGTTTTCTGGTATACAAGTGACATGTTTATGAGGCCACCAAGGCACCAAGGCACATAGACTTTTACGAGTACCGTTTTTGATCCAATGCATGGCTGACCAAGCTCTATTGGTTTGGCTTACTATTTGCCGCCAAATTTCAGGTGGTATCAGGTTCCACGTAGCCCGATCTTGAAAAACCAGATCGGATTTTTGTGAGTGATATGACACACCAGATTTATCATCCACCCAAGGTCACCCGAAAGTTTCGAGTAACGCTTCAAAGGTCATTTCAACCTTATAAACGAAAAAACCAGACACAGCCATCCTTTCGACTAATGGCGGTGGCACGAACACCGAAATAGCGCAGCTCGACCAGCTTACCCAGAAGGGAAGGATTACGGAGACCTACCAGACCAGAGATTGATCCATGAGGAGAGTACTTTGGTGTGACATCCGTCAAATACTTTACACCAGTGCTGCTTCCTTTCTGAATAAAATAGAAGAGCTTCAAATGGTATGTATACATCTATGGAATCTGCTGGGATTCACGGTTATACGCAGTCTATCAAGGCAGCTGTAAACCTCTTGATTCGGGCAGGACAAGATGGAACATCGAATGTTTACTCAGAACAGGCTGGTTCTGTACGTAGCGAATTAATAATTGACAAAAATAGACAACGTAGAACCAAATGAAGTTTGCTCACAAAACTCAACCCTCACGAAGCATCAGAACAAACAATCAAATTAATCGATGTGAAGCCAAACAAGCTGGAGGTCATCGTGTCAATGAGAAAGATGTCGGGGGGGGGGTAATACAGTTGGCACTGAATACGGAGTTCACACCGTAAGTAATACGAGGATGGTGTAGTGGACAGTGTGCTAATGTCTCGTCTGGCATTCGGATATCCGAGTCTTTTGGTCGCCATTTTGCCATCACATTCGTCATAAAGTTTACAGCGGTTGAAAATTCCTTCGCATTGATTCTGCTCAGAATCAACGTCGTCCATTTCTGGCGTAACGGAATCCCGGTATATAACGCACACTAAGAACGAGGAAGTTAATACACCGTATATGATTCTGAACTTGCGGATGTTTGGTGTTTGTGCATGTGTAACATTGGTGATAAGTCTTTCACGTTGTAACATTGATTTTAGATGTTGGGAAGACTTAGCTTTGGACCGGATGGTCTGGAGAGGTACGATTCGAACGGGCGTCCGCAAGTTCAACGGGCAGTTATGGCACGGCCGGGAACGAAAGTGCGCGATACGCAAGGGAACCATCGGTGTCATAGGTGGCAGTGACGACTATATGGCGTTGCGATGTGTGCGGCCGCGAATGCGCTGACCGGTTAGGATTAGTGGGTAGCCAGTGTATTCATAGGGCATCGTCGGCGAAGAGACGACGAGTAAGTTAGGCTCAGGTAGATCATACCAGTATATCCATTCTATTTCTGGTAATTATTGCATCGATTAAGATTATGGTCGGTTAGCAACTAATCCGCCCTTCTTTTCAGAAACTTGGGTGTCTGCGATCTTCTACCTATTCTTTTCAACAGCTTTCTTGTTGTATTGTATGATGGATAGTTTGCCTTTTCTGTACACAGTTTAATTTTGAATTTTGTTATTCATCCTTATCCTCTCTGGAATGCAGTAAAGTGCATTCGTGTACTGAAACGCTTTTTGTGTTATATTTTACATATCTATCTTGTCAGTTTAGATCTTGTCATTGCAGTCCCTCTCTCTGTTTATTTTCCGAGAGATAAGGGTTTCCTTTTCGTGCCACCCAATTAATTGGCTAACCAGCATAAGGCGGCTGGACACATAGGTCTCATTCACACACTCACTGGTCTAATTCCGTCGGGTTTACACTGGATACTTGGTGTGTGAGTGGAACCGCAAGTGATGCAACGTAAGCCACTTGGGGTGATGGTTAAAGCGCAGGCGTCCTTTGGAGTCGGTCACTGTGACAGGCTACTCCGCTTCGGATGCCGCTATACATGGCGTATTGTGCATTTTAACCAATCGTCCAGTTGTCTGGTTAGTGTGACCTACCGACCTCAGTCTGCCTCGTTGGTTAACCGCCATTTACTTAATGATGACATACACAGGCTGATTTTCGCAGGAATCTCACAGATCCTATTCATGGCTGATTTTAATTACCATAAGATTGATTTTGATACTAGCGGGACTAACACTAGACTTGTATCACTTGCGTCTGAAATGTACGATGCATTTGTGAATCCCCGCTCTCATCTTGAGCTAACTATCCAAGCATGTCATCCATATCTCGTGAAAGACCACTTTTACTGAGAAGGTGCAACGTGTAGCTACAAAATAGATTGTGATAGTGCGTTCTCTACCATCCGCAGATGACTTACGCAAATGGGCGGTTTTCAATGCACTACTGGCATATTAGACGAGACTTGGTTTTAGTATATGGAATCCTCCATTTACCCCAACATTCCCTAGAAAATATATTTGTCTAGCGAAAATAACTAACTCAGAAATAACACGCTAGAGCTACTACAACAAATGAGCCGTTTAACTTGCGTAGAACACTCTTTATTAGCCTGATGCGCTCAATATGACACAACCTACCAGTCTGCCGTACCTGTGTCACAGGTAGTTGAACTCAAGCCCAGAGTTGATTCACCTATTCATGACAGCTAACCGTGTTTTTACGTAAGTTGATCATCAGGATAATTGCTGCAGTATGAAAATACTCTCGATCTATCACTGTTGATGCTAACCAACTGTCGTGTACTGTATGTCACAGTGTAATTGTTATACGCTTGATAGACATGAGGTTTATGTATCACTCTTTGTTTTCTGGTTTTCACTTTCACGATTTTTTTCTTGCCGACTCTTCGAAGCTGAAACGATCATTCCATTTATTTCTTCTTATTAAACTGTTCAACACACACCTAAGCATTCTCAGCCTTTATTGTGTGTAATTTTTCCATGAATCCCAGAAATAATTTGCTCATGTGCCACACTCGGTTTATTTCGGATTCGTATTGAAATATGCTTTTGACCTCATGGGGCATGTGTTTGTTAGTTACTTATGAAACTTTTATACAGTGAACCGAGTATTTCTGGATTAATCACTGATACTGTTTGCTCGTTAGCGAACAAACTCCCTGATTTAACTGGTTCATCCTTCTGAGTATTCACAACCAAAAATACTCATACTTAGAAACAGAGTTAACCATTATTGCAAGTGAAGGCTTCGCACTTCACTGTTCAGATATTGGGGTCATCCACGAACGTCATGGAGATGACGTTACAACATACGAATAAATATCCAGATGTGTAAATTGCACGTACGGCGAGTACAGCCTAATTTTTTCATTGAGTAACGTTCACTCTGACTGATAGAGATCCATATAGCACCTAACTGTGTCAACTCTCAGCTAAATGAATTCGTTGGTTTTTTGACAAGTGTTATTATCCGTATACTACACCAAACTTTTGTATCGTTTGCAGGGAGTTCAATCTTTCTGACATCAGAGTATCAGCAACACTTGGCTTACACGACACTAATTTTTCCAGTCATAATGCAGTAATGTTAGATTTAGCTCATACCAATAGTCCTCAAACATTTTCAACACATACGCTTGATAAATATGCCTGCTAATGTAAAGCAAAAATGACCAGGTATCATGATCACAAACGATGAAATAAACAGGGAATCTATAGCAGCTGAAAAAAGTGGTTATCTCTACAAACCTTAGATTATTATCTTGTACCAAAATGGCTTTACTTTGGGGCCGACTGACATACTATCTTAGCTTATGCTTCCATATTTGTTGTCTTTGAGAAACACTGTACATTTGTGCTGATCGATTCTGTTCTCTAAACCCAAAAAAAACCCGGGTCAAACGAAAGAAAAAGAACAATAAGAAATTTTGCGCCTGTCATAATTCATTATTGTCGGGATGAACTCCGCGTTTGCCGACACACTATGGACAGCAGAGATTGCCGGGATTTATGGAAGGTTTTAAAACGAGTGAATGGTAGAAACTTCACGAAAGTGTCCGTCATTAACATTCAAGGACTGAACCGTTAATTCGTTGGTTCCTCGGAAGGTTGTGAGAATTCCCTTGTCAATGTAGCGCCAAGCATTAGGAATATTCAAAACATTCATGAAATCGTAGTAGAAGTCCACATTTGCTTTTTCAAAACTAGAAATTTGTATAAAGCTGCTGGACTAGAAGAGTTGTTCCTAATTTTTGCTTAAGCAGTACACTGATGTACTATCTCTCATCCTCTTATTGTTTTGCCTACATAATGTATCCGTTCACAAAAGGTTTCCGATTGCCAAAAGACTGCACTTGTGACCCCAACAATCAAAAAGGTTGTTCCGAACCAACCCTAAACGTTCGCGCCTCAGCAACGTTGAGAGTGCTCGATACACGTATTCCTTATCGACATTGGATGCTGTGGCAGGTCTTGTCCATTTGCTTTTATCAACACCAGACGAAAGGTGTTTGGTCATCAGTCCATATTACTTAGTATACTGTAGTGCATTCAACTATACAAAGTGATCAATAGCGGCATGCCAACCGCTGCGGAACTACGGCGGTGGACCAAGCCTAATCGATCTACGATGACTGCTTCACTAACAGAACGCAATATACGCGATTCAACAACTTTGCATTCCCTCAGTGACAACCATCTCCTGTGTGCTCTTCTCACTGTATAAAGACGAAACGGCATTACCATAAAAAGGTGTCCTTTTCAAGCATGCAGATATGATTGTCTGGCTATCCATTTATAAGACTCATACTTCAACAATGGTTGTTTATTTTGAAGGAGTAGTGAAAGGTTTATAACTTGTTTAAGCACACATTAAAATGTATACATGTTCTGTTTCCGCTTCTTGAAAACGGTTATCATCATCAGGTCGTGCAGTAACATTTGGGATCATATGTTTAGCGTGTCAAGTCCAAGGGGGCTACTATTCAAATAAATGGAAATAACATTGTATTATAGAATGCACTGATCCTACCATGTGGATAAATTCGCAGAATACAAGAAACTCAAATTTTGATCCGTTTGAAACGATTTTCCACCCTTCATCATCTCATTTCAACATTCATAAACTTATCTACACCTTTCCCGGGTCTGTTGAAGAAAGATATGAAGCTCCCGTACAAATCCATAAAGCCTGTGGTTTGATGTAACTACAAAACATATTTTCACAAGGCTATTGTTGACTAACAGTTAAAAACATGTAGGTAGTTTGCTAGCAAAATCCGTCACAATAACAGTCAAAGCCAATTCTTAGATTGATTCCAATCATAAATCAATATTGCGACACGATCCACTCATAGACGTTTATACATTTGTATCCAAGGGCATACATTCTTCAGTGGTCCATTATCTAGCTGAAATTTTAATTAAACCTGAGCATACTTCTCTAGAGTTGATTGAGCGACCCGGTGAATAACATGACGTACATTTTTGTTATTCTGACTGTAAATCATTAAATGTATAATGCTGTGGTTACATTCTTAGTTCAAAAGTTCTAGGTTAAACATTTTTTAAGTAGTTTATTGCGGACTGTGTGTGACGATGCTGCTGGCTGTAAATTAACTGACTGGGGAGTGCAAAGCAAACTATTGACTAGAGTATATCAAAATTGTATACGGAAGTGCCAAGCGTATGCGCGTATTCCCAAGGCTAGGGCGGTGTTCGCTAATCTGAGACACCTATGACGACAGAGAGGTATTTCCCTGAAACTTAAGGGTCGCGCATATTAGAAAACAGTGAGGGCGGTATTAATATAAGGCAGTAAAACCAGGGCCTTCAGGGTAGAAGACGCGAAAAGTATCCAAGTGTTTGACCACCAATGTCTGCGTTCAATCGCTCGTATCGGATGGCACCAACGAGTAAGCAACGAGGAGGTTTTGGAAGCGGGTGTTTGGCACTGATTTTCAAACAAGTTCTTTCGTTTAATCCTTACACTTGCACAGACTTAGATGGTTAGATCGTACTAAGGATACCTGCTAGTCGTTTGCCACATCAAGCACTGTTTGCCGACGCTGCGACCGATTGACGCAAGGTGCGAGGTGGACAGATGATGACCTGGCGTAGACAAATGAAATCGTTTACGAAGGGGTTGGTCACTGTAGATCGGGTTCGTCTTCCGGGCTGGAACCCTTGCGACTCACAGAGTTGGTGGTTTGAGACGTGAGGTGAGATGGCGGCTAACCGATCTCAGTGGCGTGAATGTTGTCGTTGTTTGCCGAGTTGTCTGTGAACTGAGTGCATTTAATGACGCGGGTCAGTGAGAGCCGTGAGGAAGCTGTCTTGCTGATGACGCCTTACTTTCACTTACAGCTCGATTGTTTGTTTGCAAGGTGTAGGCGCCTTGATGTTGTATGTTTGAATGTAGACATAGCTATATTTTAATGGTTGGGTCTCTTCCCGTTTCCCTTTTTTCTTCTCTCTTCCTATACAGGGTTTGCTTCTTCTTCTTCTTTGTGGTTGTGTGGCAGTTAAGCATCAGTGTGAACCACTGATGTGTTGCTGTTTATGATGATTACAAGGCTGAAATCATACGTTAGTATAAAACGTGGCACGAAGGTTAACTGTTTGAAACTATTGGATTCTGTTTCATACTGGCGAATGCGGTCGTGGTAAGCCAACAAGAAAGGAAGGTACATTAATGCACTGCGGAAGGCCGTCACCATGCTGGTTATACAGAAATACGAAATAAAACAGGGTCTAGAAGTTAAACAGGTTTCCTTATTTTAGTATTTTAAGCAGGATTCTGATCCACAGTTTAACCCTTACATCCATCTGCTAACGTAGTCATAGTGTGGCATCTGGCCAATCACTGACCGATCTTACAACCGACTCACTTTCTCATTAGTGACTCTGTCTAATCAACTGTGTCTCGCCTGTCTATTACGTTCGATTCCAAAGTTAAATCAGGCAGCGGACTCGCACATACATAGGCTTGTCCTCATCGATTGGTATAACCGACCTGACGCAACCATTAGTTAACGAAACATGATAACCAGGGTAATGCGCAACAGATTGGGAACATCGGGGGAGAGCGATCTTTCGAAGGGAAGAGGCTGAACAATCAATCTGAGGTAGATGAAAACACGGACAATCATGAGCCAGATGCCCAGGTAGTCATGAACACAATTTACACAATCGTAAACAAAGATGGTGTCAGCACGCTGCATTACATCACCGCCATCGACTTTGAACGTGACCAGCTCTCTGATTTGAGCGGTTTGACTGTTTTGGTGGCTCAACTCGAAATCAGCGGTTGGCGTTAGGTTGTCCAGTCGGACGCAGGGTTTGCCGGTCGAGATGAGGAGATAGTTGGTTGTTGAGCGTGTCAACATGGCGTAAATGCACCTACGAATGGACGTCACTGTGTGTGCCTCGGGCACTAGGACTGTGCCATGAATTGAACTTAGTTAGCGTATGGTCGCATCCTCAGCTTCTAAGGCCACTCTTTTCTGAAGCATATTTACACGGATCAAAAGGTGTCCTGCAACCATACAACTGCAAGATTGAAATGGCTTTATTACTCCTAGTTCAAAAATGATAATGTTCATGAAATATAATACATTAGCCTATTCCCTACCAACTAAGAATTGGTTAGTGACATTGTTACGGACAGATAAAGTACCAATCGAAAATTGATACGTAGTCTTATCCGGTGCCCAGAACATCAACATTATGGCTCCCAGCTTTTGAAATTTCTGAACCAGGTTCACTTTATTTCTACAGAAGTAGTACGGCACCTCCCGAATATAAACTAAAATATCGAACATATGTGACAGACAGCAGTACCATTAAGGAAGTATATCCTGTTTGGGCAATCAATCGGCTGGATCATTTGGTGGATTCCATATGACACAGCTTGTTGGGTGAGTAAGTAGGTCCAAATGTTGAATTTCTGAGCTTCCGACATGGCTTCCTAGCTTAGCTGGTAAAGCATTTTCCGCATTTGGGCATTTTGTTTCTGTTACTGGTTCGAATTAAGCCGAACTCCAGATTTTTCGCAATTGGGTCTCTTCCAAATTATCAAATCTGTCGAACTACTTATCAGTAATGAAAAGAATATAAACTATAATGAGGTTGAAACTGTCGACAGATTCCAGTGGACACGAATCCAAATCAATCAGCAGCCACTTTCAACCACCAATAACATAACGACATGACGTCCGAACTGCGGTGTGTTGATTAGTGTGATTAAGCATGACGAGCAACACAATCAACCAATCGGAACACGATAAGCATCGGAAAACCCACTGAATCGAAGATCGGCACTATGAACTCAAGATAAGGAATACTCTTTTCGATCAGATCAAACGAGCAACCGGCCCCTGAAAATGTGCATGATACATGATAAATAGTCTTGAACGCCCGCTACGAATACCGTCCTAAATTCCGCTAGAAGGGAATGTGATCGGTGTCCAGTTACACTGAGGGGGTCATACAACAAAAGTCTGAGGCGAAATGGCATCTCACTCAAAGTTCGTCAAACAACACACGACGCACAGGCCAAGGAATAGGGCTTTGTTAGTTTGGTAAAAACGCGCAGGCATGAGCATAATAATAACAACAAAAACGGAACGATGACTGTTTTGAACGATTTTTCAAATGTGCCAGCAGAATCAAAAACAAAACAGGATGGTAGCACGAAAATAATGGACTTCATATCGTTAGCAGATATTTCATCTGGTACTCCACAACTACCGGTGAACCTCAGGTCTCCATTCCAAGCTCGCTGTTGTTCCTGCTATCTGTTCGTATAATATTATGGCCCGAATGTTCCCGAGTATAATTATATACTGAGGGGACAAAAACGTGACGAATATTGAAGGATAGCTTTCCGAGGATGAAAGGTTTGTCTACCAGGCTAAGGACCACGACACTCGTAGAGTCGGTGGCTGGAGACGTTAGGTGAGATGGCAGCTAACCGAGCTCAGTGGCGTGAATGTTGTCGTTGTTTGCCGAGTTGTCTGTGAACTGAGTGCATTTAATGACGCGGGTCAGTGAGAGCCGTGAGGAAGCTGTCTTGCTGATGACGCCTTACTTTCACTTACAGCTCGACTGTTTGTTTGCAAGATTAAGGCACCTTGATGTTGAATAGTTGAATGAAAACGTGGCCATTTTTTAGCCGTTAAGTCCTTTTCCGTCTCTTTCTTTTTTCCTTTCTCCCTTCCTGTACAGAATTTCCTTTGTTATTTGAAGTTGTGGTGCAGTTAAGCATCAGTGTTAACCACCGATGTATTGTTGTCTTTGATGACGATATTACCTATATTCGAAGCACTAGTTCCCGTCGATCCAGCTGACCAAAACAGTGCGAAGATAAATGTCGCAGAGTACTAACATCTTGATTTACCTCGTCAACCGCATAATTTGCGATATGTTGACGTTTTGTTTGCGTTTGCTGGGAGCAAACGTAAAACACGCAGATGATGTACATCAGGCAATTGAAGACAAACAGTGAGTAGACAAGCGTACAGTTACACCTGGTATTATGTAATGAAAATCATGGCAACTTAGTGAATTGTTTCTGCCACTTTGGAAGTTAGTACCTTCGGGTTTTATAACAATAGTTTGAATGAGGTAAATGGGTCAACCTGCTCTCATGAGGTGTTTAGTCATCGATGATACGAATTTTTGGGCAGTTAGTTCTCCAGTGTGATCTTGTAACTTCATCAATTATTCTAATCATCTGGGGGTGTATTCTACTAATCGCTAATGCGGCTAACGATCTGTTCTGCGCAACTGCAAGTGAATCGATGGACAATTTGGGAGACAGAATAGTTAGACAAACTAAGTTCGTGGTCATGAGGCACTAGTCCTCGGGTGGTTAGAAATAAGCGTACCTGCGTGGTCGCATACGTACGTCCCAGAAAAAAGTTTGATTTGTTACAGAGATCGTTTACCATCTGACCCCTATTGAGACGTAAAAACATAAATCTACTCCTTTTTGAGTCTATTGAAATGGCTCACTGCCCCAGTGAGCCTTGTTCTGAGCCTCATTGAGTTTCCCAGGGCCGCCATCTATTTTAACTTCTTCTCAACATCTCATTCTGCCTGTAGCTTATCGAGGAGTGCAAACATGCCAAAATGATGGGGGGCGGGTTGAGGATATTGGCCACTCAACGTTGCTTTGTAATCAACCGAATACTGTAACGTGCAATCCCCACGTTCAGTAATAAATAGATTTAAAACGCTAAACTGTGGTTCAATTCAACTTGTCGAGAAAGTGTTAGGTTGGAGCGAATATTGTCAAGATGGTCGAAAAACAATGAAACACGTTGGAGACCGATCAGATTGAATGCAATTCCTATAAAATTCACTTCGAGTCCGTACAACTGCTACCTTGCATCGTGGCGACAATAATAGATTAACAGTCTGCGTGATCACCGCACGGAGTCTTCGTTTTAAAAATTTAAAGCACTGGATTCTCTTGATCCAATTTGTCAAAACAGCAAGAAGACAAACGATGCGCGGTGTTAACATTTCGATTTATCTCGTCAGCCGCACACAAAAATACAAGCAGAACATATAACAAAAGCGCATGGCAACAATAGCTGGACAGAGCGGATTTTTTTGGTCAAACAGACTGCTACCAGGGGAGGTGAACGGTGTGAACCATCACGTTTTGCGCACACAACACTGGCTTTCTTTGTTTGATCGGCAGAACTTCACTGATGGCCAGAATTTTGGGTGCCGTAACAACAAAGTGAACGACCTGGTTGGGTCGACATTGTGATCTGTCTCCAGGATGTGCTACGCAATTGACGACGCCGGATTCCGCGTTCGGTTGCTTCTTTGACTGTCCGTTTGCTCAACAGGCTAAATCAACCATTCTGGGAGGTGTCCGGCCACACGTTGATGTCAACACCGGTCCGTTCTGCCTATGTAACTGTCACTACAACTGCAAGAGGACTGATAAACGACATGTGAGACAGAATAGTTAGGTGCTTCATGTCTAGCGTTTCCATAACTTACTCCCCGAGTTGATGATAAGAGGCACGCAGCAGAAATATATCTGGAAGATTAGAAACTGACTCTCCGGCATAGAGAGTAATGACATATGGTAGTGTCATTGAGTCTGCGGCAAATCCAGCGGCACTTGAAGCGATTAGACATAATACTCGAACTTACCGGTATGGCGTCGTTAGTTTTATTGATAAAAAAGTAACTTAGAATAGATGTCTCGGGTTAATAGTGGCATGGGCCTCGAACGGGTAAAACGTTTTCTTAAAAAAATATTATCCCCGAATGAGTTTGAAAAACGCTAAGATCATCATGCAAGACGTAGACCTAAGCATTATTTCGTTCGCTCTTTTCAATTACATACGCAAAATGAAGTAAAAACAAGTAAGCATGTGGGTGCTTGCGGCCGGTCTGTGATCAAACACTAGTCGGTTTAAGAATCGGATCAGTTGCATGATTGGGAAATGATAATAGATACGGATAAGTAGTGCGAAAGAATAGGTGATAAAACATGTATCAGTATGTGGCTGAAGGTTCATGCTTCGACCAACTGAACAACCTTCAGAGGGCAACCAATACAAGCGATCAATATACATTGACAGGTCGGCGGAAAACGAAAAGTGTATAATGGAAACGTAGAATAAGAATCAAACAAAGCATTTAACCGCACGCTGTTACATGTTTTAGAATTCCTTCCTCTGCGTTCTGCATCCGTTGTTATCCATTATCCTGACTCAATCATATGGCTGAACCATTTGTTGAACGGAATAGTAATTCATCACTAAAATGTTGCCTGCAGGCGTCAACATGTGCATTTGCTTGCATTTCATTTCGCGTGTGTAATTAAAAACAGCGAACGAAATGATGCTTAAGCATACATCCAACATTACAACCTTGGCGTTTTTCAACAAACTTATTGCGATCATTTCCGGTATATCAGTGACTAAAAATAACGCAACAAACCCGTGATAAAATATTTCCAGTTGTTTTGATCAATACCCCTGGTGTACGAAAAACAACTGCTCTGGAAAATATAAAAACAAAATGAGCTAAAATACTTGATTAGCCCTACAATTCAGTCTCAAGGTATACGTGATACATATGTTAGCATATGTTCGGAATAGTTAATGTATGCCATACGACTGAATTAACTACCGAACCTTTTGTACAGATACTTGAAATTCCGGTATCCCCATTAGATGAGCAATCGTGCTGTGAACGGCCCAGTCGTGTGTTCATTAACCCTTTTACGATAAGGTCATCCATCCCATGAACCACTTTTGTTATGCTTGTTGACAGCCGTCTTGTACTTGCGCTCAATTGTTTTGCCATCTTCACGCTCTGTCACACATCCTTTCCTATCCTTTGCTCAAAGATCTGTGATCCGCGTGGCATAACTGAGGTCACACTAATTAAACATCCATCACTGATCAGACCTATCATCCAGACCATGGTTCCTATTCATACAGCTCGTAGTGAGAAAATACATAACGCTTCGACCATCGAGTATACGTCACGTAGAACGGAATAACAGAATGAAAACTGGTGACACGAACTGCGCGGATTACATTCAATTTTGTGTTTCTTCAGTGCCATCGCCTTATTCATTCTCGCATTATAAGAACACCGTGTAAAGTATTTGTATTTTGTTTTCTAAAAATCGAACTTTATGAACTCAACACCGACTAAAACAGTAATGAGCTACAGGTGGCTTTATACTTACTACGCTCAGTGTTGCGAAAAAGTCATCAGTTCGAATCTGGTTCGGAATACACTGTGCGACAAAATGACAGGGACGGCCTTAAACACCTAAAAATAGTTCTTGCGCACACATTGCTCTAGTTTAACCAATTGTGCCCCGATATCTCTTGCCCATCCCACCGGATAGATCAGCTTTGGTCTGCACCATTGTGGGAGAATGGTGGTGTTGAGGCCCACTAAGCGTGTGCACGCAGGCTACACGTACGTGCGTCTGCGCGGCAGACACGCGTGCACAATGCATCTTTAAGAGATTACCAGCGCGATCGTAGCCTTACAGTTGTCTGCATCTAAATGAACTGACTGGATCACGTGACTTCCTCGATTGGGCCACCGAGCCGTACCCCACCCACACTTGCCTGTCAGATGTAGTATTTTTATTTCTATCCAACATTTTCGATTATCTCAAACCAGCCCCCGAAAAAGTACTCAAAATAATCACTAATCATAAATCATTGACTCGTGTGTAAAAGCGAATTACTCCCTTTCAATGTTACTTCAATCGAGTTCATGCAGTCTAATTTTTAACGATGATAAGCATAACAGAGTACTACAGATAATTCCGACAAGTAAACCAGTCAGTTTACTCCAAGCGTCTCCGAAGAACTGCAAAAAGGTTTACTGATGGTGCCCGTTGCAGTTATTTTGAACGATTTAGTCCCAAGCATCGAGTTCATTTCTTTAGCACCCGATTGGATGGTTGGTTGTTTATCGCGTTCTAATGAGGAGTTTGGACGACCTTTTTGCTATTTTATCCGATCGGGCACATAATAGGCAGTGATGTACAACACTTATATTTGTTGCCGCATTCGTACAAATGTAAGAATTTGTCTTTCCGTTACCTGGGTCAAGCACCTCGTAGCATGTTCGGCATTATGAGAACGTAAGTTCGATTTTTGTCACACAGCTACTCATCACCTGAGTGCTAGTTACTGGCCCGCGCACTTATGGTGAGTCACCAATCGTGGTTAATCACATGGCCTTCTTGACAGACGCCCCTGTCAGCTCGGTCTCTCAAGGACGCTTGGCAAGTCCATAGATTATCGCTGGGCTGTCTGGGTTCTGTTGGCGAGATTGTAAATTTGAAACTTCAATATACCCCTTAATGTCTAGCGCGGTTACCGTTGTGGAAATGCCTCTTTCTCTTTGACTATGATGCTAATAATTGTCACGGATGTTAGAAAAATCGCTTTTCCGAAATTTTGTTTCCATGTGACTCGTTGGCGTCAGAATTAATTTTCCTATGCGGTACATCACTAAGTTTATCAAGATGACCTCAAGCTGAAGGGATCCACTATAATATTGGTTATCAGAGGTATAGTTTCAAAAACTTTATATACAATTTTTAACAGTTCACAGTTAAAAATATCACATCGAACGCTTCAATAGATGTTGTAGCCAATTTTTTTCAAAAATGTTTTAACGACGCGATTGATCGAGCGGTTATGCGGACAGCAAACGAAAACACAACGATGGAAGTGGACATCTGTTAGTGTCCCACGCCGGAATTAATTTGCATGTTCTGTAACATTCCCGTTTTTCACACGTCCTGTAAATGTATGTGCTTGCACATATGACGTCTTCCGACATTTTGCCTTACACTTATAAAACTTGACGTCTAGTTTTATCTCCATAACGTAGTTGCTTGTTCACTGGAGCAGTCGTTCGTGGAGGATTAGAGCAAAGTGCGCCCAGTCCTGGCTGCCGGGAGTTTGCCCAGCGTTGGCCAGACATTGGCACTGCAGGTTTTGGGGTCTCAGGTGGCATTCTAGTTGATTAGTCAAAGGTTTCAAGAGAGTAATCCGAGTAATCCTGGGTTGTGCTGATATTGTTTCCATCGAAAAAGTGCATGGTAGCCCTAAGTGCGGATCGCTCCTGCAATTTTATCGCTGTCACTTTTGACCTACTGGTGAAAATCGTTCTGGTTCGTATACTATAGAAATGCAAATTCCGACCGTCCACATAATTGCATTGCGAGCACAGATAAGAAACAAAAAACCAGTTGGTTTGAGCGTAAGCACCGTGGTGCATTCTCCAACGGTATAATCAGTTGTGGAGGGCTACAGTTATGGAAGTGACAGGCAGACAAACAAAATAGTAGCCAAGAAATCAACTTAGTAGATGTGATTTCTTTAGTCTATATTGAAATCCAGCAGCCATATTTATTTATTTGCCATTAAACTGTCAAATAAGTAAAAAAGAGCAGCAGCATTAGTGGTTAATAGTGACAATTTGATTACTAGTAGCTCCTGGGATAACCGTTTTCTTAGATTAACGTGCTCATTTAGGAGGCAGTAGTCTGGTTACTGTTGACATCAGTTCACAGTCTGAACCACTCAGCTTCACAGTATGCACACAATCGACCTGATAGGCTATTTGAAGGTCACGGTGAATGTACCAACCCAATACGAGCATAAATAAACAAGCTCCGACATGCTATTTTCCTGACTAGACAGCCACATTGCAGCATGATACAAATGATTCGGACAAGTGCAACTTACTTGACAGTACTATTATCATTTTCTGCCTCTTTAGCAGTAAACTACGTATCAACGGCAATTGAAAATTCTCCCCAGGCTCTTTTGGGCGATTGGACAGGATGGTCAGTCACTGAACTACACCCGCAACATACCGATCCGAATGTCTATCTTCCGAATATGGAGCAAACTTGTACCCGCCTTATAGGTAGCTGTTCACGTGAGAGTCGAATATCAACGTTGCAATTTACGCAACGACATATGGTTTGCTTCCAATCAAGTACCGAGATGAACTTTACTTGTAGGCAGCTTCAGAGCTGTCTTGTACGCTTATGTCTATGGTCTACAGACGACAGTGGAACATACTACCTAGAAGTGCTCGAAACAGACCAGTCCCCAATGAATCTGGAGTCAATGGCTGTGGTGCAACCCAAAACAATATTGGCGACTCATTTGATCAGTGGTACGATTTTGTCTACTCTGGTGAAACATCTTCCTAATTCCGAACTTCCACTAAAACCGTCAGAACCATACAGACCAATGATATTGCTATCTATCCTTTGTGTCGCACTGATACCTGCTGTTGGTTGTCTGACTGTGATTGTTGTTCGGCATAGACGACAAAAAACCACGAGTCAAACCAACTTGATTACGCCGGACATGATAATAACAAATGTGATGAAGGACGCTGAGTCTCAACCTTGAAGCAGACCGGAGAAGCCTACTTACGAATTTTCAGTTATTCATTATACTTGAAAATGCTTATAAGATGACAAGCTTTATTAGTTCTCATGTCTACTGAACCCTAATTAAATCGGGCAAATTGTTGCCTTTTTATTAACAAATGTTGTTCCATACGTGAAATAAAAAAATACAAGTTGCTTCCGTTACGATAACTACACGGTATTTCTAATGCATGTTAGTGGGTTTACTGTCAAAAAGAATGCACCAGTTCATCTATAATCACTTGTGAGTTGGAGATGGCATGCTGAAATGTGTTCAGCGACTGAAGGACTGTTGTGGATTCTGGCAGTAAGGTGGAAAATTCGCGACATTATGTCGCAGAAATGCCCCAGTGAGTAATTGTGCACCATGGCACTGAAATATTCAGTAGATCAATCCGAATTCATCTTCCCAAGCAGCATAAACTGCATTGTCTCATTTCTTGAACTTTTACCAGTAAACAATAACTGGCGTTCAAAACCAGAAGCGGAAACCCCCCATAATTCACCCTAGATCTGTATGTTTTAGTAAGTCCCAACCGGTGATCGATTGCAACAGCAACAACTCGATCAACTCATTCTGAATGGATAGATACTTAGCCTATGGACATAGCATTTATATGAAACATACAACAGTATAGTAGTCGACATCCTATGTTTACAGCATAGTGAAAGAGAACGAGGGCATTGCAATGTTAGCTGTCAACTAATAGATTTTCACAGCACTCACCGTTTTGTTAGTTGCAAAAGTAACGTGCGAGGTTAGAAAAGACTGATGTGTAAACACAGGGGCACCCAGCGTTCTTAAGGGGTGAACATTAGATGAATGATTTGCGAAGGTTACGGAATGGTTCTTACAGAAGCCTGTGAGCAAGTGTACCGCATACATTAAGATGGCTGTAGCTTAGCAACCTCGTAAGATGAATTGAAACAGAGATAAGTTTGGGTAGGTAAACCGAAGTGATCAGATCTTTTGCTGGCAGACCAGTGAACATAATTGGAGAATAGTAACGCCAAAATGGGGACATACACTTAATAACCAATCGTTTTACGAAGTGATGGGGATTAATTATGGAGTATTGCGATGGAAAAAAGGAGATAAGCTTTCAATTCGAGAGAAAAGGTCGATAACATATCCTGACCAGGAAAGGTCGAGTGCAATCAAACGCGGAGATATCTGAAAAATTCCGAAGTTTCAACAAGAATTGGCAGCGAAGATACTGGATGCGAATTGTGAAAAATATTTATCCATTATTCACCACTGCACAACAAAAACCATCTGAGCATGTTGACAAGTTGAACAGCAGTTGAACTTATTTCGAACGTTCTACCAGATGTCTCGTAAATTACCGTTGACTTACAGCAGCAACAGTGGCGAATGTTTTCAAAAATTTCACAGTAGGCTGAGAAACAATATATAGGTGAGAAGTAGTGAGGAATTTCGGTCGACAACTGATCACAGCTTTCGCACCTCCATAGAATTTTTAGCCAGTCCTTTTTGAAGAGGCATCACACACGAGTTTCACTCTTTTCAGAGCACGCCATGTCACGACCGAGTGTTGAACTGCAATTACACTCTCATGAGATAAACCGCGTTGACCACCACACCATTAACATCGCGTTAGACACAAATGAATAGGCAAACGCCGAGCCACATTCACCTGTGAGTAACGTTCATCAATATGAAAGCTAAAGGATTTATAAAATAAACATAGTTTAAGTAGAGCGTTGTTGATCCATGTCAAGCTTTCTAATTTTTTGATCTTAGGAAAGTAATCTACTAAAACGGACAACCCCAAGTCTAGTGATGACTGGATCAGGGATACACACACGCAGTGATGTAACGAAAACAAGTAGGTAGTGCTAATTTTCGAAGTGGGTTAGCCGAAAAGTTTATTCAAACGCGAAGATAGATCCAACATGTGGTGTTCAGCTTGTAGTGCATAACTGTTCTGACATGACGAAGGATTGTCGAAACAATCATTCTATTCTGAACGTATAACCTCCTCGCAGAATTTAAGTACACAGTGTCGGTGCCGTAAGGTCGTCTCCCTGTTAACAAGACATCATTTGCATCCGCAAATGAAGCGCAATAACTGACCATTCGGGTCCCGTCGTCCACATGATCTGGTTGAGGCCAGCTGAACTGTTCTTCAAAATATTCAGCCAACCTGTCAAGTCGGCGCGACTGACTAGTAATAAGTGAACCATCTTTTTCACATATGGTCTCACTTACACCGACTTGACGGCCAGTACAACCACGGATCACGGAAAAAAACTTTCTGCTATTCCCAGATAAAAAGGTTTTTTTCCATCTCTTTTGATTGTTCGACCAAGTATTGCTCACGGCCTTTGTGCAAGCTTTTAGTCAGCTTGCGTTTAAGTTCTCGACGGTCGTCAGCATATTCAGAACCAGGTGGGATCGAGCGACGATACGGAAGACAGCAGTGCCGCAGCTATAAAAATAGTTCTGCTGTATGCCCATAGGATCGTGCCTCACTACCTAAGCACTACTATGCGGTCACCAGTGCGACATACAATCTTATGATTGTAACTGCTTTTCGTCTGACTGCTCCCTTTTGGCCTGTTTGACAAAGTTGCACCTGGAAGGACCGGAGTCCTAATCAGCATGGCCCGCCGGATCAAAACAGTACACAAGCCCGACCACCTCGTCAGGGTAGCAGTATAGGTCGGGACAATTCTAAACTATCCACCCGTTCCTCACTTTTGACAACTCTGCTTTGTAGGTCCAAGTGCATAAACACGGAAAGCTCCAAGGCAAGTCCAGTTTATACTATATGTACATCAGAATACGACTAGGCACCATAAACACCGAATTTTATCCGGATATCGTGATTAAGATTGGACGAAACCAAGTCAAAGAGGACGAAGGTAGCGAGGTTAGAAACTGACAGAACACGGTTAGTGATAACCAGTCAAAACAGTAGACATAGGATATACTGAGTATCATCGCTTCTTGATTAGAAAGTATGGTCCATCAGAAGGACATTACACCGGTACAGCTTACGGCACTGCGGTGTTTCAACTATGTCAGTGATTGTGAGTCGTCACGGTGCGGACAGCGATGACATTCGTTGGATTATGTTCCTCCAGCTCTTTTGAGCCGGACCACGACAATTAAGTAGAAATTTGGGTAACCTCCTATCACGTAAGGAATCCTATGTACCTCAAGGCCAATCGAACGCCGCGGCCACTACTATGAGCCGAATAAATCTCTCAATCAACAGTCGAATATAGGTGCATATCTTATAATATCAGAGTAAGCGTCCAGAACGGCAAGCTGTCCTTAACTTATACGTGAAACCTTTTCGGCTTTATCAGGAGTCAAAGTTCCAAAACATAACAGGAACGATCACCAGTAAATTACTTACTGATGAACACTCAATAGGATCGAATATTTGGACAGGTCGAGAATAGACCCAAAAAATAACAAGATGGAACTGCCGTAAACCAATCGATAAATCAGATGAGTACTGGTGAGTTCGACAAGGAAACCGTCAGTTTGAGAGAACGTGGGTCTACGCATAAAACGGCTTCCTTGTGATAGGTATCGGCGTTCTAATGGGCAAGTTTTGTGAACTTTCTCTGTTCACACAATTTGGTCTTAAAGTATCGATACTGATCGATTCAGCTGTAGGCAATACTATCTTTCTGAGACCTACGTTGTACATACAGTGTGTGAATATTCAACCAGTTTATGTACTTAAACATAGAGAAAGTCCGGCTTGAGAGCGGCAAATTTTGAATGCACCCTGTGATAAAACTAAACGAACATCCAGAAGATTACGGCTGATTTTGTTACAGTACGCCGCAGTGTCAAATTCGTCAGCATGCTAAATTCCACCCTGACTCTGAATCGGTCGGTTACCATTTCCGTGATATGACATGAAAAAGACAAATTCAAAACGAAGCGCTACTCACATGATAATTAGATCACGCACAGGACACTGGCAAAGCAACCTGATTATTCCAACACCGACTAACTGATGACACCTATCTGAATCTCAAGGCGCTCGGCACCTACATGATCAGTCAACGTATGGACCAGAGGGTACCACAGCACCCTGAGTAGGCCGTGTAGTTTGTCGTGGCCGTCTATCATATTTCTGTGTACAATTCAATTTTTATGAAGGTTATTCCAATAAAATTAAGCTTTTCGATAGTACTTGCTTAGTTGTCGAAGAAAACTTCGCGTATGTTCTCGTCCGACAGCAAATAATATTACAAGATGTGGTAATGGTAGTACTTTGATGTGGGATGTATCTGGACTGCGTGTGAACGCTGACCACCAATTCAATACCAACCAACTTTGACAGTAGGGAACAGGTGGTGAGGCCAGCATTTACAGTAACCCGCTCACATTCATGATGAGTTCGCAACGCTGATACTGCACATTTTCTTCAACGACCGCGAGTAGCGGGAGGCATGGAACATTCCTTCGGACCAATACAGTAATATGTTGGTCAGGTTACGGAGCCTACGTGTTTGCTAGTATTTCGGTTATATGTCAGAGACACCGACTGATGTTGAGCTATGTATTAGAAATCCATCTGTGAATCAAGATCGCTCTTTCAGTTCGTTTACAATGATGAAACCCTTCCTAGTTTGCGGTATACCAACAGCTTCCCTTGTATAACAGGCAGCTACGTTTGTGAGTAGTATAGTGCGCACGTTTGGGAACTCATCATAATCATCATCATAGCAGCAATGAGCTTGATCAAAAGGTACTGTGGTTCAGGCCACCGCTCACCTCAACAGTGACGTGGAATGTCCTGGAAGAAAACGCTACTAAGAAGTTTGAAAATTAATAAAAGACTAAGCGGAAGAACTAGAAATGGTATGGATGCAGGTACGTAATTGAATGCGACACATCGCCATCTCGGATAGCGTCTCCAACCAGCGATTTGAGTAATCACGAAGAACCCATTCAGGCAGGCGACACATACCCACTTTGCTCAGTGGAACAGTCAGGGTCTTCATATTTCGTGACCACGTTGTTGCTTGACGACCACACGGTTTTACCCAACTGTTGGTGGCCTCAATATATGATGCCCGGTACGGTAAACGATCAGATGACATACGGAGTACGTGACTCAACCAACGCAAGCTGTGTACCGTAATCAGCTGACCAATTGATCGCGCATCCCGAGCGTTCCGGAATACGCGCCGGCGAACTGTCATATTGCTCACGCGATCAGTGGGCTATTTCCCGGAGACAACGATTATCAAACACCACAAGCTTATTGACGTCTTTCTTGCGAACTGGCCACGTTTCCAAACCATAGAGCAAAAGAGAACGTACACAAGCATTATATACTCTTCCTTTCAGCGACAATCTGACGTCTTTCCGACGCCACGGATGAAGTAGTTTGGCAAAGGCAACGCGTGCCTTTGCTATTTTCAATGATATCTCATCAACAATATTACAACCTGACGAGATAGTGCTACCCAAGTATGTGAAACTATCCACAGTCTCAAGTGGGTTACCTGAAATAAAGAAGATAGCGGTGGAAGTGTTCCAGTCCTGAAACAGCACTTTGCATTTTGAAGGCGCGAGGCGCATTCCATACAAACCAGCCCGGTCACTCACCCTGTTCAGCATGGTCTGCATGTCTTCGGCAGACGGGTTAAGTAAGACAATGTCATCCGCGTACTCCAGATCGGTCAATCTAGTGCCAGGATGTAACTCAATACCAAGTTCACAGGACTCCTCAAGCTCACCCTCCAGAATGTCGTCCATGACCAAATTGAACAGGAAGGGGGAAATCGGACAGCCCTGACGAATACCACTAGAAGCGGTGAACGCCCGAGACAGTTGTCCATAAACTCTCACCCTGCTTGCAGAGTTTGGGAACTAAGGGGCAAGTATCAACCCCTGGAAGACGATAGACCAGGAGCGACTATTGGAATAGTGTAGACGCATTATGAGGGACGTGCCAACACGCGAACGACAATGTACCGCTGCCCAATGTGAGTTAATACACGTCAGCCGCGAAAATGAGACATGAGCCCTCCTCCCCCGGTTATTCTACAGGTATGAAATTTCCTGATTGTTTTTCTGATAACAAAATTTGGACGCAACGTGAGTCTCATTTCGTCAAGGAATGTCATTAAAAACTGGAGTCTAAACAGCTTAAAAAAATGACTTTAAAGTAGAACAGAATGGAAAAATTTAACATTTGTGTTTACCACATCTAAAACATTCAACGATCAATAATACCAGGAGATGTTATTTTAAAAACCATAGTGGGCAATCAGAAAATGTGAACAAAAGTAAATACCGGTCAGTATAACATGGACGAATATAAGAACACTGTTATCAAGTATCACTAGTGTTCGACCTGTGAAGCCACATTCACGACAATTATCACTGAAAGCAGAAAACTGATTTAGACCGATTAATTATTTCGATTTCGGCAAACTTCGAGGGACGTGAGTTGTGATGATTTAATAGGTTCAATAAGTTTTGATCGCCAGTTTATCGATAAAGATTAACAAGACAGCCACTGTATCTCCCTTCAGGATGATCTGATTACTGCTCACAGATGACTGCCAGTTTTCAAACGTGACGAGCAGTCCATACTTTTCCGGAGTTCAAGATTGAACTGGTCGAGTTGGTTTGAGAAAGTGTGTAGGTGGTCACAGATTCGTGTAGTAGCTGCATGAACTGCTGAAGGATACAGGAAATGAAACGGAAGTTTGTAACGCCATCGCTATGACAGCCTTCGCCGACAAAAGTCAGTCGGGAAAGAGGACAGGAACGGTTTTCAAATATTCGATCATCGATACGTGCACTCAGTCGAAGGCACAATATAACATAAGCAACGATGAAGTTAGGAAGCGGATAGTTGGCAAATGCTTGAGTGGCTCAGTCTTTACGGATGAGTAGATCTGGGTGGCCGGACCATATATTAAAAATGTGTGTCATTTGTCTGTCGTGTCGGACACTATCGATGTCGAAGCGAACTAGCGTAAGGTTCAAGGTGGGCAAACGATAACAAGATAATGGAATTAAGGCAATTAGGTACCCATGAGTCTACTATCGTGAGTCGCGTTCGTCTCATGAGTTTGGTACCTGGTGAATAGGGGCCTTAAGTAGATGGTGTCTGGTCAAAGTTAGTGATGCAAGTGCATAAAAAACGGACTCCTTTTTCTTAATCTAACCAGAAAGACACGTATTGAGAGATGTTGGCATTTCGTTTTATGATAACAACAGATCCTTCAACTGTAATGAGATTGCGAATAACAATAGAATGAGTCAGTCCATTAGAATTGATTGGTCAACCGCGAGACAAGTAGACGACCTGAGCGCAAAAAAAAAAAAAAACGATTAGGCGGGCTATTACTGGCATGTTTTCCTGTTCTACAAAAAACCACCTTAATTGAAAGGTTCGTCTTCAGTATGAGACAGAAAGAAATGTTTATAACCCACAACGCATATCATTTTGCAGTATCGGTTCAAAATGAGCGCTGAAGTCGTGTAGTCCGTGAAATAAGTAGGATAATGAAACCGGAGCCCAAAAACCGTGGGAAATTTACTTAAAATGTAGACATGTACATACAACGTGTAAGCATCTTGAGATTGATTGTTGGAATTCACACACAGAAGTTGATTAGTAATCAGTCCTCCCATAAATGCATGACAGTTAAGTATTACTGTCGGTCGTGATCGAGTTGTCTTATTGCAAGCATCCAGCTCAATCAAGGCGAGTCATTCCCACTCGTGTTCTTCCGACATGAATTATCCAATGCTGGATCAAGACCTTTTAGATACAGGAACATCAATTTGGTAAGGAGTTGGAAAACGACCTGTCGTCTGTGATATGAATGGCTACCAAGAACAATGATAGGGGAATGGGTCATTGTCTTAGTAATTAACTGATAAGATGAAAACTGAATGCAGTAGTCTGCCGCATGTGTCAGCTAGGCTTATTCTACTGAACTCAAGAACGTGCGTGATCACAATTCTGAGAAAAGATTCAGTGCGAATACTCGTCAAATCAAACTTCACTTATGAGTTTAACTGCATATGAGAATTACAGTACGTAGGTCGTACAGTAAGGGCACTGTACATTTGAATATCGGAGTACATTCCGAAGTGGCTTCTGAATACCAAAACTGGGACAGTCAAGAGTGCCATAACAAAACACCCTCTCAAATCCGGTCACACAACAGATCCCTCCAAAGATTTCTGCGTTGTTTGTCAGGCTATGAACAAATGTGCTTTAGTTTCTTCTAAGGCGCTAACCATACATCTAACAAAAAAACAATCTTGTGTCCAGAATCAGATGGTAATGAACTTAGTACTACCTTGGTAATCCAATGTACATAGGCCAATCATTCATTAGATATTTTATCTTGAGAGCTCATCCCTTCATTGTTCAATTCTTATTTTCCACATTTTCCTACTATATTCATATAACCCCACTCAACTGTTTATATTGTTTCCTCGTGCATTGATTAAAAACTCAAGTATTCGGACATGTCACACACCAAAGTATGATTACTAGGCAGACATTCTATTATTTTGCCTGCACATACCAATTCCTATACTCACTCGGTTATCAGTTCGTGTATGTAATTGTAGAGGACGAGTGAAATGTTGCTCGAGCACACATCTTACATAACAATTTTGGCCCTATATTATATCAGGCGACCCACTAGTGAGACTCGGGTAGATGACCAAGGCACCGGATTGTTGAGGTGTTGAAACATTTGCCGGCCAAAGTGAAATGATGGAGATCGCACCATCTCATTGCTGGTGAGCTAGAACGCAGAAAGAATGCAAGTTAATTCGTTATTAATCTCTGTGGGAACTACAATGTTAAGATTTCCAAATATATTGGTAAGGCTAACTTATTCAATTAGAACAATCATCATCGAAGGAAATTAGGAGGTCTCGTAGCTGGATGTAACAACCACTTTGAACGCAGTGTGCGGATAGCAATAGGGAAACTCAAATTCAGATTCGCATAAACCACAAACCGCAAGCATCCTTCGTTTCTTTCATGTTTCTTTAATTATGTTCCACATCCTTATTATCATCATTGTGAAGGTGATATTCATCGTTTGACTACAGATCACGAATGATTCAGCAGTTTCAATCTGTCAGACGTCCAACGTAATACCACCACTTCAGCTTTGTGCTCGACACGTTAATTACCCACCACTAAAAACGATGATCTAGTCCGCTCATCGTGACCTTGATGCTGCGCAGTTGACCATGAACACCTGAACTGTTTCATTCCGAACTGACCTTCTGCGGCCCAAATGGGCTTAACCGAACATGAAACGACTATGCAAGGAAGTACATAAATACAGACAAAACACCGTGCACAAAATGACTTCCTTCATAAAACGAGTGAACGCCACTACTGGCTATGCAGTGCTGGTAACCAGTGTAAGTTAGCAGATAAGCATTCAGAGGACTTAGTGACACGTAAGAAATACACCGGATGAATCGACTAGGCGAGTTTGTGCGCGGAGACAAAAACCCCTCATGCAGACGCACCAGGAGTGGAATGGCACATAACTGTCGATGGAACGTTGGGCCAAAACAACAAACTTGGGTGGGCCCATTGCTCAGTCTTACTGTCGAATATGAACTGATCACATGACAACATACATATTCCAAAGCTAACGCTAAGTTGCGGTACTACAGGGATGTAACTACATTTTGCATCACTCGCATTATCGTAGTTGGGTCACGTGAATGGGCAGCTTGGTTGTTTTAACAATTGACGATCGACGAGGACTAAGCTGGAGGCGGTAGCAAAGTTGACCATGTGGCAGCGTGTGGAAAGCTGAATACCAAAGAATCAATTACCCGATAAAAGGCGCGCACATATCCTTGTTCAAGATAATTGAGGCTAACTATATGTATGAAAGCAGCATAGACGAACAGCAGATGCGGACTGATAACACTGAACAAGGGCTTCGCGTGGAAGAAATACTGTCATACCGTGGGATTTCGTTTGTTGCCATGGCCAACTGGGACCAGCCACTGATCATTGTCAAGCAAGAGAGCTTAAGTACAACCTCAAGTAAACTTTTAAACTGGTTTGTTATAACACCCCTACTATTTACATAAATGAACAGTTGAATGGATAATTAAAAGAAAGCCTCATTAAGACCAGTGTCCACTTTTCCTCAATAAACCTGACAAATATTTGTACCTCTGACATGAATTCTTTTGGGGAGAGTTTGGCTTGGCATATGGTCATCTAATTACGACCAACTTGAGATGTCGGCGAACGGCAATCGGATCGCATTCCATGTACGGTGTGGTGACTACCGATTAGGTAACTTAGTTGTGTCTAAAGGAACACATATACAGTTGCGTTGAACAGAGTGAAGTTGTGTAGCTTGGAATGTGGTCAATTCTGAAACGGACCAGGCCTGGGGGTATGAACAGATAGACAAATAGGACTATCCTCGAATCTATAGACAAGACAAATAGTTTTCTTCTGTAGGCCTTTTAGTAAGCCGATACCTAGCAATGGTTACAAGAGGAATGCCGAAGATTCAATGCACCATGAAATGAAATGACCAGGAATGTTGAATCAATCTGACAGGTTGACATAATGTGTATAGGATTACAAGTATAAGCATCTAAGTAACCGATACAAATGAATATAAGGAATGCGAGAAAACGAATTCCATTCAGGCGGCTTTAACAAGTCTGAATTGACGAGTGCATTGTGTGTCGAACACAAGTCTTAAGGAAAGATGTGAATTATTTGCATGACACCCAGTCCACCAGATCTATACTCTGTGACTGACATAGTCCATTTCTTCGTCAGTTTGTATAGGTCGACCTATTCGCATACAGCCAATGAGCTGTTGATTCTACTGTTTCAAGGTTAAGACAGAAGTAAAGTTTTCAAATAGCCTACATAGGAAAGACGTCTAGGATTGATTCATTGTAACTGATGAGGAAAAGTCAAACTTTTTGGTTTGTACAATAATCGGTACAAAGCATGTAGATACAACAGTGGGCAAACTGGCCAGCAATTCGAGTGAATGAATAAACGGACAAGTGACAGGCTGTTCGATCTGTTTTATCTGTACAAAACATACTGACACAGAACAGGTCTGCTAGCAAAACCGTCTTTTGGTTGCAGACATTCAAAGAATCAGTGGTTCATGTTACAAAATCTGGAGTTTTCAAACAATATAGACCAGAGAGGAAGTATAAAGAATTCATTGTAAAATAAAGCAATTGTTATCTAAAATTATCAAATCTACCTGCCGATAGTAAAGGTAAGTTCAAGTGGGAAATTATTAGTTAACGAGCCGATCAGCAGTGCTAACGATACACGTGCATGAGTGTCACGCTTAAACGTGCGATTCAGAGGCGTAAAAATCATAAGCAGAAAAACCAAGACTAAACTTTATTTGAACTTGACAAGCTGTGGGACTCATTGTACTCGTCCACAGTACGTCACCCCTGGGGAAACAGACATCTGTTTCAAGCTGTTTCTTTTATATCGTTATTAACAAATCGACTTCTTCCGAAAGCTGCAACAATATCGGTTCGTAATTAATAGGGAGGATGTTACAAAACGATTCAAAAGGAAACAAACCAGTAGAGAAACCGAAGATGTGAGTTTCAAAATGTGCCACTCTTCCGTTTGATGTCTAACACGGTCAAATGTTCCGTTGACGCAACGTATCGATGGCATACTGATCGAATGCGAATATCTAACATTATTTCATCAGTTAACATTCAACGTTGAGCTTAGTGATAGTCAGTTACAGGTGCGTCTTTGATACATATGGAAACAGCAACGGAATTTATTTCCGGAACTCATTAGTCAGTGATAAATTAAACTTGGTCGGAATATTTCAGTTTGCACTTCAATAGTCGAATAAACTTCTGTAACGGGAAATATAAACTTCCGTAATGGAATTGTCTCTGTAACAATACTATTTTCGCCTCAGTCAATTAAGGATCCACTGAAAGCTAATAGGCCAGAACTCACCATCTCGCCAAAAATGTTACTTTCATGGCAAACAAAACAGTAAGACATATGCAAACCAATTTCAATAATAACGCACTCAAGCAGATCGGGCACACTAATCAGAAACAACTCACTGCAAGTACATAATTTTGATAACGAATGGGCCAGATGGCTGATTGTACGCCTTACAGAAATACGCAAACTAATTAGTAAAACCAGGAGTGAACCGAATGAGTGCTGATCATCGATTGCCAGATCGGTTGAGATGTCGAGGGTGTAAACGCATCACCGGCGCAAACGATCAACAATGGTGTACAAAGAAGCGTCACACTGATGCTTGCTCAGTTCACAAAAAGTATGAGGAAAACATATTTTCGAATTGAAGGACCACTGCTAGAACAAGATAATGAAGTGACCCGGCGCCGAATTCCAACCAAGAGCAACACTTACATAAAGCATATAAATAAGCTGGTTCGCAATGGAAGGAATAGCATAGATAACAATAGAGAAAAAGCAACTACTCTCAGAAACCTGGTCGTTTGACAGTGGTACGAATGTGCTAAATTTGTGAATATTCCTAGCTCTAAAAAAATGTGTTATAATTGAGAAATTCTAAGACATCTCATGGACGCCGGCAGTCATTCAAAGATAGACATAATATTTATGGAAAAGGTTGGTCGACGTTAAAATTCAAATTACAACAGCAAACAGAAAGAACATCATTTGCGCCGAAATGTGTGCTTGTACGGTACCCTGGATACATTCAAGACATGATAGCGAACGTGTACTACCGGTACACGTCAGACAGACAATACCGACCTAACAAAGAGAAATGAAAAAACATGCAACCGAGAATACTACATGTAAGTAAACAACATTTGGTATATTTTTGAACTTCATATTAAAAAATGTAGTAAGCACATTTTAAGTTACAGTCAGATATGCATTTGTGAGACTTATACGATTTAAGAATGTCACTTGAGAGGAAGATTTTGTTCACTTTTCTAACAACGCAATTTGACCAGAACTGAGAAGGGACAGCGCGGTTACGGAAGACTGACTGCAGACAGTCCAAAGGTTCTCAATCAAGAGCACTGGGAAAGCGATAATTCAGTCTTACACCAATACTGCCTTTGCCAACATTGTTCTGAGAACATCACGTAAACTTTGTAAACTACTGATAGTTGTAGAACTGACGATAAAACCTGAGAAATATGTTACTCAATTGATAGAAAAATGTACAGAAATATGGTAAACAGATCATGTCAAAAGAAAGTAGACAGCAACCCGGGGATAAATCCACAAAGCCAGTGGGCGGACGAAATTAGCTGAAAGCTTGTATTCCGGTGATAGCTCTGCCCAAAATGAGTGCATGAATGTCATGTGTACCTTCATAAGTGTTCACGGCCTCCAGATTCATTAAATGTCGGATCACGTGATATTCATCACAAATCCCGTTCGCTCCGAGCATATCTCGAGCCACTCGTGCAACATGCAATGCTTTACCACAAGAATTGCGCTTGATCAGACTAATCATTTCTGCAGATGCTTCACCGGCATCTGTTAGACGTCCAACCTTGTAAAAACAGGAAGAAGGATATAAAATCATTAGATACATTTGTTATGTGACGTGAAGGCTTTAAACGGCCTATAACCGTCAATATTAGCATTGCGTTCACTACGACGGAGGACTGTGATCATGAATGATGGAACACTTTGTGTAAGATAAAGTCGAGTGCGGTCTTACAGACAACTGAGATTGAAAAATAATCTGCTGATTGTTTCCAAAAGATATTCTAGGAGGGGTAAGGGGTGTATACATGTGATCAATAACAATATATGTGTATAGTAGTATAGATTGAACGCCACTTATGCATGATTACAGCTTCCGAGCTCAGGTGATTCGTCCGATCCAGTTCAAAAAGAAGCTACATACTTGTTTCGTTCATGCCAGAGCTCATTAGTACTACAAACATTTAACATGATCGGAATTCGAACTCCGGATCACGTTCTCGCGAGGCAACCATGTTAACCAGTGTGCGATCGATCTCACCTTCAGCTTGACAGAAATACCACATTCAAACGTTCGGTCCTAGTTGTTCGTGAATATTGCTCGCCGAATTTGATACCTCTTTCCAAAAGTGGCTGGCTCAGAAATCTACCTGAGTGTGAGAGCTGCAATCAACAGTGACCGATGTTCAACTGAAATTTAAACCAACCCTCGGACAACACACAGTAAACAACAGTACGTTAAAAAAAAGTGAAACTGGATCAATAGTCACGACGACTACCTTAACGGCTTTTAACTAAACCGATAAGTGAAGAAATGACAGAAAGCTTCATTACGCAACGAACAATGTCTGAACAGATTAAGAGCCACTTAGAATTGAAGCGTCTCTGATCAGCGCATAATCAGAATTTGGAACGCGTGCATGTTCATCCGTGGACAGGAAGTAACGGATAGGTGACACAGACGCCTTATGTGATGCTACATCCAAATAGCATACCCCACTTTTATGAATGATCATCACACACGCAAACAATTCAGCGGACCTAGGGAAAAGGCAGATGTTCCACGATGTTTACTCTCAAACTGATACTCTACCAGAAATTGTGTCGTATTTAGTTGGACTCATCACGTAGTAGACGGACAGTCTGAACACGATTCGAATTTTTGGAATGCTGAGTTCTCTTTACTCACCTCATCACAGTAGAAAAAAGATCTATGTTGACATATTAAGACTTCGTTTACTGTCATCAGTCGCGAACGTAAAACATGCCAGTTGCATACATCATACAGATAAGGACAAGCAGGGACAGACACACCTACAAACACATCAACTAGTACCGGGTTGCCGTGGCCTTGATTATATAATACTTAGTGAGTATATAGGCATGTCCAGTCTCTGTTGGTCCTTATCTGAATGATATATACAGCTGACATGCTTTACGTCTGCGGCTAGTGAGAATATCGTAACGTATGTCTTTTTCTGTTCGGATGAAGATTCGAGCTGACAACCTATGGATCGTGAGCTAAGCAAACAGTTCCGGGAACAGTATTGTAATCTGAAGCCCTTGCAGCTGTCGAAGTCATTGCAAACTGACAAATTGGACAATATGGGCCGTATCTATTCACACGAAAAAGACATTAGTAAGTGATAGAATAGAAAAGCAAAAACATTTTATTCATTGCACCAGCGAATCGCTGATACTAAAAAGCATGAGGAACAACAAAACGAAGGACAAATCAGCTGTTTCTCGCTTTCATTTACTATCCTCACTACGTTGGCCCTCCAATGATTTGCTTGTTTATCTACTGGCCCATGGTGCACGCAGCCACAATAAACGCATCGCCGGTTATCCGGTGTTCGCAAAAACGACAAGTGGCGACGGAATGGGATAAATTTACTTGGAGTTTACAACAAAATGTCGTCCAGGGACGTGCTCAGTTGAGCAACCGCAACCGCTTGTCTGCTGGACAACGAGAAGGGAGGCATCGGCTATCGGTGTATATTACAAGCAGCTATAGTCGTGGTTGGTTACATGAAGTGACTGCTCCGCGAAAATGCCGAATGGAAACAATACTGCCTGTTGACGGCTTATGTAGACGATTCGAGTGCCGCCTAACCAACCTGAAGATCGACAGACCTCTAAGGCTTGCTCTACTATACACGTAAAAACATATATCAAGTAGAAACAGAACGAAAGAGCTTACAGGACGCAGAAGTCATTCACCTGGTGGAATCCTCTCATTGGAGAACATTTATTGTTCCTCTGATCGAAACAGTTCGGACCGTGAGAAGTCATGGAGGTCACAAAATCACACTGAACTCATGGTTACCCACTAGTATGTATTCTGTGAAAAAATAGAAAATACCTACGCCATGGGAAAAGAAACGTACTTCAACAAATCACACCTCGTGTAAAATTATCGACAATTGGAACTGGATGGCCGTTCGAAGAGTCTTACAACTACTTCAACCAATCAAGGTTTGGTTCGAAATAGCAGACTTCCATTTGGTATAAATTCCGTCCCTGAACATTTACACTATCTCAGGCTGGTATATGTTTAGAAGACATACCAAGAGCCCTTCTCGAGAAAAAAAGTGAACACGCACCTGTGTGACACACCGTGTTGAAACTATTGATCTCCAGTAAGATGCGGTATGAAAGAAGGTTCGATCTATTTCGGAAGCCCCACAAAAATCTGCCGACCTGAATGATAAGACATGCCCTATTCCAGTTATCAAAACAGAATAAGCGAATTAGGCTCACAGAACACCTGATAGTCTAAAAGCCACATCAGCATAAGATTCGTAGGAAAGTCATAGATAAGAGGAAGTCTCTGAACATATATTGGACGGTCTAGAAAGAGAAGATAAACAGGTGGACTGCTTCAGTTCTAGGGGGTAAACAACAGAAGGGTTACGAATAAGAAAGTCGGAAAACAATGAACAGAGTAGAAGCCTAATCGCTATATATCAAGCGTACCACAGATGCACGGTAACGTACAGCAGCTGGCGAGCATCAACAGTGAGAGGTCGACTATGTCTTCAATTTACTACCATAATACTGAAGGTGATTTCATCTGAAATCTCGGTCTAATGTCGGCAATATGTGCGTCAAATCTGAGAACGAATTTAACTACCAATGGCGCGGATAAAACAGACTCTAGTAGATCATTTCGGAAAAGAAAACGAGTCATGGTCAAGGTAATGAACTATCGAGTACTCTGCCATAAACGTGTATGACACCTTTAAGAAATTTGGAAGGATAACTTCAATTCGTTTCGAAGAATGCCCATCTTTAATTTTTGCACGCAATCCAGACAAGACTGGGTCAAAAGACAGTGGGTGAGTCGTATACTTTCAAATTACTTGGGAACGAAATGGTGTTGGATTCTGACCTACTGTCGCATCAGCGGCGATAATCGGTGTTTTAAGAGAACGGATAAGCAAGTGCGCAAATAAAACACCGAAGTATAACCTTTTGGACTGTTCTTCAGATTCGATCGTACCATTAGATCCTACGTAGATTTTTACATACTTTCCCTTCGGCGATTTATTAGGGATAAGCATAGACATTTGTTTTAATTTTACATATTGTGTGAATAACACGTTTGAATACTCGTAATTATTTGAGGAATCAGTGGTTTCATTTAAATGGACCGAGCGAGCTCTTTTGGATCGTCAGTGTGAAATAAAAATAAAAGAATCTATAAAATAATAAATGTAAAACGGTTAGAAAACACTGTGCTTGATGGAAGGTGGCAATTAGAAAACAAAATATAACGAGAACTCGCATTCTTACTGTAGACAGTGAAAACCTTAGTTCATTGTTTAACAAAGTGATTGACTTAAATAACCTTATTCAGTGTTGGGAATGTAAACGCTTTGGAAATAATTACGTTGTAAAATACTTGGATGCATTCGGATATTGTGGATGGTGTCATGCACACAGTGATGGTTTTCGGTCCTGTCGCGCAGATTGTCAAGTATGCTATCAACACCGCAGTGGAAATGTTACCATTTGCATCAAACGTTCCCAGTGCCAATCAGTACGTACAATATTTGAATACATCACAGTTCATATAGACTATCGAGCCGTAGAACATAGATTCAAATACCTGAGTAAATATCGCTTCATTTGACCTATCAAGATTCGTCTACCCTCAGTTTGCATCACTTCAAGGAAAGAGGTTGAGCGAAAGTGGTTGAGTGGTTGGTTGATAATTCGGTCGTGCCTAACGTGAGGTCAATGGCGCAGTGGTAAACACGGTTGCTTCATGAACAGCATGTCCGTAGTTTAAGTCCCGGCAGTGGCGATTATATGCACTACTGACGAGCTCTAATGAGAGCGAAACTCGAGTCTAGTGCTTCTTTTCGAAAGGGGCCGACTGGATAGTCTATGGCAATGCGACAGCTGCGATCAATTGTGGGTGATGCTCAACTTGAAAGAAGAACTCGCTGATGTATTATCTGCTGTAGCCGCTGCTGTTTTTGGACATCTAGACGCTTTTTTGTACATTCTCTTGAATTATTTCAATATATTTACCAGCTTCACTGTCTACGTTAATCTAAATCTTGTAAGCTTGCAAGTTTTTCCGTTAACAAAGGGTCGCCAGTGGATACTTCAGACCATGCAGTTGTTAAGCTTACCTCTACTATTTACAGTAAAACTCTTCATCGGCATTTAACTCGTTACTCCGGTCACAAATTAAGGTAACGGTAGTCCCATGAAAAGTCTGCAGACGTTGATGTATTTGTTCATCTTGATTTTTCTGTCCACTATGACTAACTGGCTTGAAATTTTTAGTTGACATCTGCTGCCCTTGGAAAACACTTTTCGTACAGCAAGATAGATTTTGATCGCTTTATCGTAAGAGACTCTACTGAATGGAAGAATGTACATGCCAAACAACGTGCGATGCAGTAGTCAAATCATTTTCACCAGTAGTCAAAAGTGAATTGTTTTGCCCTTCCACTGAACGCACAAATGTGCGTGCAGAAATGATGCCTTAAAACCGGCAAAACAGCAAGCCAAAATAGACTGTCTCCAGTTCATCTCAAGGAATGCTGAAATTTTAGCTGAGCCTTTTTTTAGGATACATTCTAAGTGTTTCACACAGAGGGAAAGTTTTCGACTGTTGGCGAACGATGACACCACACCAACGCCAAAGAAGGATCCACAACTGACGCAATATCTTGCCTCAATTCTGTTGTCCCCGGAAAGCAAATGCAAAGCAGTCCACTTCCGTTTCCTTGACTACAACAATGCCTTCGACTGCATCAACAAGGAGATAGTGTTTCTTCTTTTCTCGTTCTCAATAAGTATGGTATTCAACCATCTACCATAATGATACTAGATGATTCGTTTTCGGATATTTCCGGGTTTACACCTTAAACTGTCAAGCATCTGCACATATTTCTTCCGTCATCGTGCGAGTCCCGTGCTCAGTATGAAGAACTCGTAAATATGAAAGTACGCGGGTGATGTCTCTGGTGTCTAACACCCTTCAGAAGTATCACACTGAATTGGCTAACTGGTCTAACGAACGCTCCTTATCGTTTAATATGTTTAAACGTAGTGATGTTTTATTTTCCATTCTTAGAGGAACAAACTACGAGCTGCCTTTTGATGAGTGCCTTCAAATACAAAATCGAAAACACCGTTCCTTATAAGTCTCAATCCGTTAAATTTGTGGGTGTTATTTTAGGTCACAATTCGGGGCGGTCTTTTCAGGTCAGCAAAGTTTCTACTAAAGTTAGAAAATACACCATCTGGGTTTTATGTCTAAGTTTGTTTTCAATTGTGTATGATGTGACATTCCGTTTTATGTATGCATGCGTACTCTCCCTTTAGTCATCTAGTTTCCCCGTCACTTTTTCTGGACTTCCAACTGAAAATGTCAAACTTCTTCCTAGATCCATGGGGCACTTGTCTGACTGTGGATGTACTCCTTGCTACAGTTCCATCGAATTTATTGAGTTAAAACATTTCATAATCAACTACTTTTAAACTCCCACCTCATTCTCAAAACTTTTACATCCCGACCTTTCTGTATGTACATCCACAACAACCAGATCTCCGTTTCAAAGCAATATATGTTCGAATCCGTGCCAACGGTTTTCCTGTTGCTCCTAGTTGACGTAGCTTTTAAATTCCGACATTTTTGCAAGAGAATCGACCATAAAATTAAATTACTAATTGCTCAAAATGTAGTCGTATAAATATTGAATATTCGTCTCACAAGGTACACAAAACAATTTAATTGTCTGACCTAACTTCGCAGCCAAACGGCCCTTTATACTAAAATCAAGTCTCCTCTGATATGACAGTAACGCAACCTATATGTATGGGATAGAAGACGTTGTATCGCAAGTTGTTTTGTAGCTTTACGTAATGTCCTTCACCAACTAAGGATATTGAGGCGTACTAGGGAGATGAGCATAACGGCGAAACTGCCCAAACAGTTCGATGAGTAAGTTAAGCACCAAGTTGACTTTTTGGACTGCGGACACATTGTTAGGAGACAGGCTAGGGTCGCTTGAAACGATCGTGCACGAGTCAGATTCGTGAGTATTGGTACCCAATCTTTCGCCTCTTAGATAGCAGTTTGTGTAGCTCGAATGACGGAGGTGCATTTCTTTGCATTTGGCTGAACTAAACGGTAGCCGGTTGTCTGTGGTCCGACTGTGTACTACATTTAAATCGATCTGCAGCTTCTCGTTGTCAGTCACACAGCCCATTATAGGCCAAATCTTAACGTCATTAGCGTCTATTTTTAATGAGGAATTGACAAGCTGTGAGATCCTGAACATGAGTAGGACAAAAAGCAGAGATCCTAGTATGGAACCCTGTGACAAACCGGTGGTCGCAGAGCATCAAAAAGAAAATGTCTCGTTCGCCTCAACATTGAAGCGGCGACCGGTGAGCAACAGAAGTGAGGGATTTTCTATACCATAACTCTGAAACTTCGAACACAGTGTTAAATGGTCTACTCAGTAGAAGACGATACAGAAGTCCAGAAAAACCACATTCACTGACATGCCTTCATCAGTCATAACAACAGTACATCAGCGACTGAAGTTATCGCTTGACGACGTCTAGACTACAAAAGAAAATTAAACCCTAGTCAAAATATAAGGTGAAGAGAAGGAATGAGACCTGATATACAAAACCTTCGTTTAAAGTGAAATATTCGACATTACAAAGTCCAAATCTGGCGAACAAATAAACGAGTTTGGGTGAGAGGTCTTCTACCGGATAGTAAGTTTAGTTGAAGCTTCCATAAATCCGCTTTACCAAATATCACTATGTAACCAAACTTTCCTGCCAAGGAACCCGATTAGTCTCCGTATCCCCTGGTATTACCAGCAAGAGGTCAGGTGTGTAACGAGTACGAGCATGGTCTCTCACTTTCAACTTACCGGTGGCTACGCTGCGGGCCAACCGGTACCCCTTGCAATTTATCAAGAAATATAGCAGTCAGTACCCCAAGGATAAAGGAAACAACTGTACCAAAGAAGATGTTGTACCTAGAACTCTCGTTTTTAGATGACGACTAGTGAACAATAGCAATAAGACGTCTAACAACTGCTGTATCCAGATCCAATAACGCAGTAAAACCATGTATAATACAGCGAACCAGAGCCTTACCAGTCTCCTCGGCTACGAACGGACAGACTACGTCTGTCACATCCCATGGTTTATGCAAATATTCATGTAGTATGAACCCCGCAGAAAGGATGAACCGACAGCTGGCTTCTCGTATCAAGGAGCATGCTCCCATGTGACTGGAAACACAACTAGAAACGCCAGGCGCGTGCACAGAGGCCGACGGAAGGCACCCAGCGTCATTAATAGCAACGCTTAATCCAAGAACGACACAGAGTCACGGTTTATGACGCACTCTCTGTGATTATTCGAAGCCACCGAAAACCCATCCTCCAGTTTGTTGAGGCTTTGGCTATCAAACGTCATAATTCCCCCCTGTGTGTTCAAAAACAATTTGTATTGACGTTGCAGCTGCCCTGGTATTCAGCATCCCTAGATGTTTACTCTTCATTTCTGTGTCTGTCTGCCTATCTAATCCCTTAAACCATTACTTCCGCCCTATGGAATCTTATCTTAATGTTTAAAATTAGTTACACATCCATGTGTGTTCAGAATGTACAAAATGTCACTCCGGAAAAAATCAGATGATTTACGTCTTCTCACTGCCTTATTCAACAACTTTCATTTCGTTTTGTTAAGTTATTAATTAGCCATTTCATGTCCAACGCCAATGAGCAAGCGGATCAAACAGGAGTACACAATGCTGTAAACAATGGATTGATATTCCTGATAAACGCCCTAACCATCTTAATCTGCGCAATTTTTAGCCTTGTGTAAATCAACCTAATCTACGGTCACGGCCAGAAACTTTTCATTGAATCTCCTGAATGCATGCTTACTGCCACCATTCCATAACTGATATGGAACGCAAACGCTGACGACCAAAGATTCTAATCTACTTCATATCTACAATCTTTAACAGCAATTTTCTGCAGTCGTCTTACAAATGTGACCCTTGAATTTGAGTGAGACAACTTTCTGAAGCCCGATCAATGCTGCTACCTTGACGAGGTGGTCGGGTTTGTGTGCTATTTTGATCCGGCGGGCTATGCCGATTAGGACGCCGGTCCTTCCAGATGCAACTTTGTCAGACAGGCCAAAGGGGGACAGTCAGGCGAAAAGCAGTTACACTCATAGGAGTGCTTAGGTAGTGAGGCACGATCGTATGGGCATACAGCAGAACTATTTTTATAGCTGCGGCACTGCTGTCTTCCGTATCAGGAAGAAGGGGGTTAGAAAAGGTACCCTCAAACGAAGAGCGCTCCGATCGCCCAACGCTTGACCGTGGCCGCCGGCGTATTATCCAATACGGTCGAAAAACATTTGTTATCTCTCAAAAGCCTGATGTAGCTTCGAGTATATCTAGTGCGCGCAGCAGTGCTCAGAATGATACATCAATGTCTTATTCACTGCGGCCTAGGGCTAGGCAAGCCCCTCACTGCCAAGTGAGTCAGACTCTCGAGTCATTGGCTCCGGGTAGGGTCACCCCAAGAAAACCCTATATCTTGTTGTCTCTCAGGTCAGACTTTTGAATCAATGGCTTGGGGTGGGGTCCCTCAAGTCAACCCCTTTCCGCGGTATAAACGACGAGGAAGTATCAGAAGTTGTCGTTCTCCCAACATTGACAGTATTCACCCAACATAACTTCCTCCTACTATTTCATCCCCCATGTCTTCTGACTTCCATGTGCCTTCGGGCGACAATTGTTTTCTGAGGCCAAGACAACTGGTAAACATTGGCGTCTTCAATGTCCGCACTCTCCGACAAGTCGGTCAGCAAGCTGCTCTCGCTAGTACTGTCTCGAGTCTGGGTATTGATGTGTGCTGTGTGTCGGAGACGTGAGTCTACGATTCTAGCAAGGTTATTTATTCGAGCTCACCCCTAGATAACTGTCCATCCAAGCGCTTCAATCTCAGGGTTTCTGGTGACGCTGAAGCTGAATCTTGCGGTCAGGCTGCGGTGGGAATCGCACTGCTTTCCAGAGCGGAACAATGCTTGCTCGATTGGATCCCAGTGAAGAATCGCTTGTGCGCTGTCAGACTCAATACATCGATTAAAGTCTGTCGACACAAGTCAGAAAGGCGTTGTGTATTCATTATATCGGCGTACTCTCCAACGGACAGATGTTCGGAGGTTACCAAGGATGCGTTCTATGACGCTCTCGTTGGCCTTCTGAGGCAAACTAAACACTCAAACATCATCATACTAGCTGGCGATTTTAAAGCTCTGCTTGGTCGTCTTTCTCCGGATGAGAAGCGGCTGGGAGGTAAGTTTTGTGTTTGGGCACAACGCACCGACAATGGTGAAAGACTGCTGCAGCTGTGAGCATCCCACGGTCTCTATATTTCGAGCACGGCATTCCAACACAGAAGAAAGCACTGTGTTACATGGAGACCTCCATGTGCCTCCCAACCGCGGACACAGCTGTAGCATATAGCAGTAAGCTACAGGTGGCGCCACCCTGTTAAGGACTGTCGTGCCTTTTGGAGCAACCACCTGGACTCGAACCACGCTGTTGTGCGTGCCGGTTTCGTTTTGTCATTTGCCCAGAGGACCTACGATCGTAAATGCAAGGTGATTAACTGGCATTCGAGCGAGGAGGATGTAAAGAACGCTTACCAGAAGGCGTTGGTGAGGAAGTTGCCCAATTCGAGTCAGGTGAGTGATCCTAACGAACATTGGGAACAAATCGCCGAAGCTATGAAGGCATGTTGTGAACAGGCATGTTCCGAAACAGCTGTTCAGTTGCGACAGAACTGAGTTTCTGTCACGTCGATAAACCTCATGAGCAAGCGTCGCTCGATCCCATCTGGTTCTGAATATGCTGACAACTGTCGAGAACTTAAACGCAAGCTTGCGCAAAGACCGTGAGCAATACTTGGTCGAACAATCGAAAGAGATGGGAAGAGCCTTTTTATCTGGGAGACTGAAGAGGTGCCACGTGATTGCTGCCTATCAACAGTAATTCTCGTTTTCAAAAAGGGGGCCCGAAGTCAATGTTAAAATCACAGTGGCATCAATTTGGTGTCTATTGCGTCCAAGTTACTCACTGGCCTCATTTTA
>JTDE01000628.1:178076-191410 GCA_014338405.1 Paragonimus skrjabini miyazakii
GGTGAGAGTTTATGGACAACTGTCTCGGGCGTTCATCACTTCTAGTGGTGTTCGTCAGGACTGTCCGATTTCCCCCTTCCTGTTCAATTTGGTCATGGACGACATTCTGGAGGGTGAGCTTGAGGAGTCCTGTGAACTTGGTATTGAGTTACATCCTGGCACTAGATTGACCGATCTGGAGTACGCGGATGACATTGTCTTACTTAACCCGTCTGCCGAAGACATGCAGACCATGCTGAACAGGGTGAGTGACCGGGCTGGTTTGTATGGAATGCGCCTCGCGCCTTCAAAATGCAAAGTGCTGTTTCAGGACTGGAACACTTCCACCGCTATCTTCTTTATTTCAGGTAACCCACTTGAGACTGTGGATAGTTTCACATACTTGGGTAGCACTATCTCGTCAGGTTGTAATATTGTTGATGAGATATCATTGAAAATAGCAAAGGCACGCGTTGCCTTTGCCAAACTACTTCATCCGTGGCGTCGGAAAGACGTCAGATTGTCGCTGAAAGGAAGAGTATATAATGCTTGTGTACGTTCTCTTTTGCTCTATGGTTTGGAAACGTGGCCAGTTCGCAAGAAAGACGTCAATAAGCTTGTGGTGTTTGATAATCGTTGTCTCCGGGAAATAGCCCACTGATCGCGTGAGCAATATGACAGTTCGCCGGCGCGTATTCCGGAACGCTCGGGATGCGCGATCAATTGGTCAGCTGATTACGGTACACAGCTTGCGTTGGTTGAGTCACGTACTCCGTATGTCATCTGATCGTTTACCGTACCGGGCATCATATATTGAGGCCACCAACAGTTGGGTAAAACCGTGTGGTCGTCAAGCAACAACGTGGTCACGAAATATGAAGACCCTGACTGTTCCACTGAGCAAAGTGGGTATGTGTCGCCTGCCTGAATGGGTTCTTCGTGATTACTCAAATCGCTGGTTGGAGACGCTATCCGAGATGGCGATGTGTCGCATTCAATTACGTACCTGCATCCATACCATTTCTAGTTCTTCCGCTTAGTCTTTTATTAATTTTCAAACTTCTTAGTAGCGTTTTCTTCCAGGATATTCCACGTCACTGTTGAGGTGAGCGGTGGCCTGAACCACAGTACCTTTTGATCAAGCTCATGGCTGCTATGATGATGATGACTTTCTGAAGTCAGCGATGCTTAAAGTTGTAGAATATTGCTCGTACCACAAGAATACTAACTCCTTTGTCATTTACCGCATTCCCGTCATTGGAAACGCAAACCTTTTGGATGCATAAACCAAATTGAAAACTAAGGTTACTGTAGCAATCCTGGAGCAACATCTTTTACATCAAAGCTGCAAAGTTCAACAATCCAAATACACAATACGACCGAGCCCGTAACACACGCAGCTAAATGAAAAAATATCACAGACACACGCTTGAAAAAATAAGAAGTAAAAAACTCTAACCGGTGAAACAAACAGAGAGTAAATACATCACACAGGACTATTGCCATCAAGAGATTGATCATCTATGTACTGGTCAATCAGAAGAAACCATGCACCAGCTGACTACTTTCTTTGTTGACTGCTTTTGGACAAAAAAAATGATCGACCAGTAAAGTACTTTCAGTCTCTCACAAGCTTACGTTAAACAATATCGCTCACAGGTGTATCATGGTCCAATGGCCATCAAACAAACTCCGGTCACTACAAGCCTGCTATGAAGTCACTGAATATCCGCTAAGCACACACCATGGCTTTCGCTTAACCCATGCATTGAAATCAACCGCTCATTACGTCTTATCGCAACACATCACACAAACGGGCTTTTAACTATGACGATCAGGTCACTCACCTGAATACAGCCTTGCAAACCTAAGGCAATCTCAGTTACCATATCAGCCAATTTTTGTTGAACCAATTGATTGGCTGCCAAAGGACGACCAAACTGTATTCTGTTCAGCGTATACTGCCATGCGGTATGCAAACAAAACTCTGCGGCCCCCAAAACTCCCCAGGCGATCCCGAGCCGTGCGCTGTTCAGGCAAGTGAATGGGCTCTGGATGGTATAGGAAGATAACGAGATAAAAAGGGCAAACAGGAGCAATATGAATGACAACGGATAGCCAGGTTACGTCTGCGCGAATAAGGTGCAATAAGAAACTAAAACAGCAGAGACAAAGATGACAGTGAGGTTTGTCAGCGAATGATCAACGAGAAGATGACTGACACGTTTAACACTAAAGACATGGCCTACGCACAACGTAAGGAAGTAGACGAATAGAGCATATCATAAACCGAAAATGTTACCAAACAATGGACCTGATGTTCATCAAGTGCACGTAATTACAGCTAACGCCTCAGAACTGTAAGCAAATCGGATAAGAGAGAAAACAAAATGCGTTGTGCAGTAGTTGTTCAGATTTAAATCGTCCAAAAAGACTCTGAGGAAGCAAAAAAAATCACTTGTTATATTACAGATGAAGAGTCGGGGATTTGGGTAAGTTCAATTTGAACATCACCCACAATTGATCGCAGCTGTCGCATTTCCATAGACTTTCCAATCGGCCCCTTTCGAACAACAGAAGCATTAGACTCGAGTTTCGCTCTCATTATAGCTCGTCAGTAGTGCATATTCTCATCACTGCTGGGAGTAGAACTCCGGCCACGCTATTCATGTGGCAACCGTGCTTAACACTGCGCAATTAACCTCACATTAGGCAGGACTTAATTATCATATGTGAACGCTCAACCACTTTCGCTTGTGTGTAATGATCAGATTGCCCGATCGTTTCGATAGGAGACAGTTACTGTCTGCTAACTCCAATCGATAACCCCTAGACAAGTCGAAATCTCCGATCTCATTAAACCTGCTAGGCGATATTTTATGGTTTATCCTAAGATTTACTGTGCAATATACACACTTTATTTAGTCCGTTGTTGATTTGAGAACAGAATGAACCGAAAACTAAAATCACGTGATATATGCTCCAACAGAATTTGTATAAATTTTAATGATGTTTACATTGCAGCTGGTTTAAACATGCAAGATTGAAAACCAAAAACCGAGAGCAACATTAAAGTCATGAACAGTTGCTCCTGTACGCATTAAACGCGGTAGTTAAATACAGTCGCCCTGTGATCCGCAACAAACGCTCGTTTCGAATCGAAAACAGATCAAAAAACGTGTTCGCTTGATCATGCTATGTCAGTAAGATGCTTGGCGATCAATAAATGTGGTTTGTATCGAGTGGTTGATGTCACGGTGTCTGAAAATTGCATGCCTGATCACGGAATCGATTGCGGTAAATGTTCAGCAACCCCAGTTTCAAGTTGGTGCTCATTTCTGTCAACACAGGATCCATCCACTCATCCACTTTTATGCCCGTAGATTACATCCGATCTAGTGAACTTAGGCGCAATTTGCTTCACCGGGGGTGTAGGGATTCGGACTGTTCGGTTTACGACCAATTGCTTCACAACAGAGAAAGTACAGGCAACACTTGACTTCAAACACTGTTTCCTCCGAACTTAGGCTAGAAACAGTAGGTTGCGAAGTATTTTGTGTTTAAGTCATGCTAAACCTTTTTACGAGCTCTGCAAGCCATCGAATACTAAGATGTATGTGCGCCAGTTTGCGTACTTCACCACTTAATGTGCCACTAGTGGAAGTACACCTTACCCGACCGAACAATGTGCATGCCAATGATCCATTTGCATGCAATCGGGACAAGCTGGCGGGATGTACGCGCAAACTAGCCCAAGCACGCCTTCAGCGGACCGCAAACCGAACAAATGCATCAGCTCTGTTAACACAACAACGACCAGCATTTGTTCTCACCTCAAAACGACCAAACTGGCCATTTTGTCAACCCTCACATAACTTGTATCAATGTTTAAAAAACGCCGGCGACGACTAATAAAACAATGCTTGCTCTCCGAGACTAAAATTCATTCATTCATTTTCAACAGTGATAGGGAATAACCCACAAAAATGGGAGTTTACTAGAAAAAAGGTCAAACACTCATAAAGAAAGTCGAAACAGAAGGACCATTAATGATGTGAATGCAGGTACGCGATTCACTGTCATACACTGTCATCTCCGATAGTGTTTCTAACTGGTGATTTGAGTGATCACGAGAACCTCAGCCAAACAGGCGACACCTACCTACTTGTCCTAACGTAAAACTTTGGGAACAGAACGGAAACCATAGCTGCAACATTAAAAACTTTACCTGTAATCACAATTTGCACAAAGACACTCCAGTCAACCCTAGCGAATGAGAAAAACACTACCAATTCGAACGCTACCGTGCAACTTAAGAAGGGTCATTTGAATATTTGGCTACTGGAAAGAACGACAAATACCGCATACCGGTTTTCGGCACACAAGACAAATAAAAGCGTCCGACTTTTACAGGTCACAGTTTGGTACTTTATTCTTTGACCAGTAACAGCAATACTAGGTTGCAAAAAGTGGAACATCCAATGGTGGATTAGATTTGTCAACCAAATGGTCGACCAATATTATAAAAACTTTCAACTGATCGAATACCTAATAACCTCCTCCCAACGAATCTAAGCATTCAAAGTTTCAACGTCCTAGAGGTCCTCCCAAGCAGCAACGAGCCACTGCCTCGACGAGTACCGACAACTGTGCATTATAAACACTGTTCAAGATGTTAAACTCTCATTTAATGTAATAAAACTCGGCTGCGACCGGCTTCCTTTTTTATATCTTTCCCAGTTTAAGATGACCCGATACAAATTTCGTGTGTCTCGATGCCAATTAAAGGCGTCCCGGGTAATTGGGCCCAGGTGAGCTAACTTTGCTTACTCTCTGCACTTGACAGAACAGCGTCCTCTCACTATGCAAGAGAGAAATAATCCGTGTTTTTTAACCTACTCATGTGCACATTAGCCGTGCGACTCCGACCACTGTTGAAATCCAGATGACCCACTTGGGACATTTTAAATTGACATCAAAACACCCGAAAGTGATATCGATATATTCTAAGCTGGAAAAGGCATAGATCGAGTTTGGTGACCATGGAGTATCAAGCCATGATCAGAGATTCTGAAATCGCTGGTCATGCGTTAGACACAGGCTGTGAAACTGATCTAGAAAATGTCGAGGAAGTTAGACGAGGGTTTAGAACCACACAGGAGCGTTTAGTTGCAGAGTTCATCGAAACTGCGAAGGATAAATGCACCGTAAACAGAGCTGACGCGGGTGAACTCTCCGGCACATGCGGCCGGTCTTGGATCGACTGAACGGACTTGCATTGATTGCCGGATGAGACGACAATCGTGACAAATTAAGTACGCTGTTCCCTCCTCTACTTTTCTCACAAACGAGTGACCCTTTTGCCGACCTTTTTGACAGACCATATCGATTTCACCTCCGACTGGCTGTTTACGTGCCCATGATCTGCTGTAATTGGCAATTCGAACCCAGACTGATCTACTATATATGTACACTTGATCCATGACCTGTTGCCTTCTGCCTCGTTTAGCTGCTCACGTCTAGCCTAACTTAAATACCACCAAATCTGTAGCTGGTTTATCTGGTCTGAAGAGGCTTCTGTGTCAACAGTGAAACGTCACCAAGAAATTAAATTAACAACAGTTCACAATTTGTTCTGAAAAGGAAAGATTTCGTTTATCTTTCTTCCGCCCCACGTAGAAAGCCGGATGTAGGACGTTGAAGGCATAACGAATAGTAGACCAATATTTTCGTTTCAGGCATTCATTCATCCTGAGTATGTTAATTACAAGTGATCTTCTTACTGGCGAATTCGTGTCATTCACAGCCAGCCCCCCCCATGTTGAAGATGGGCTGTTTGGACCTGGTTGTAAATCTCTCTCATCGATCAATTCCCATAATTTCATATAGGTTGGTGTCTTCATCTCGATTAGCTCGATGTCAGGAAGTAGACCAGTCGATCAGACTTATAAACCTGACAGCTGACATCATTGACATGCCAAAATTACAACCCTTTCGTACCAGCCAATCACTGTACTAAAGAATGGTCAATCAGTTTCAACTTGTCCAAGCGATGAGAAAGTCCGTCCGGTTGCCGAGCTCTCGGGCTGGTTCCTGGCAGTGGCAAGCACGGGCTGTTGGTGTTCTCTAGTAATGACTTTTTTTTAGAGTAGTTGGAGGAGCCAAACAGTTTGACTGTCACCAAATTGCAGGAATTTCGGAGGATATTATTTTAGGCAGTCAGCTAAGTTAGAACACTGGGATAAATGAACACTTGGTTACGCTCAATAAGAGGACTAAAAGTGGATAAAAAGGTGAAATGTTCCTTAGTTTCATATACCAACAGGATTGAATGTAAACAGTTTACGTAGTCTAGTATACCTCTTATCTGGATTTGATCACTCGAGACTAAGAGAATACCGTCAATACGTCTTCTACAGGGCGTCAAACCGTTTAGTTTGTCAGTGATCTGTATTCTAGATTAGCTACAATGACATCGGCCAAATTAGGACTATCTATCGCGACATCACCAATCCGTTGACGATAAGAGTTACACTGGAAGTACACGTTTCTGTATGTAATCCGATGGAAGTACTATTAGTGTAAGTTCAGAACAGATCTCTTCCTATGATAAGGAAGTGAAACGTGTCTCTGTTAATCACAACCCATAATATAACGTGAACGCCAGAATTCAGGCGTCAAAATTACGACTTTAACCTGCAGGGTATTGTTGATTTCTTCGCTGTGGTTAAACTGCCACTGTAAAATTGAAATTAATCACATTGTCAGAAATGATGCAGAACCGAATAGCACTCTAGCTGGATTATTCCGTTCATTTTAGGATCCCGTCAAGATGCACTGTTTTTTGTCTGTTATGGCGCTCAGGCTTAAAATACTGTAAGATTTAAAGAGTAAAGATGCGTAGAGTAAATGCATAGTAACAGAAAGTGGACATTCAATTAGGTAGTCGTCCCCTGTAAGGTTACGGTCTTCGGACAGGTCGAAACGGAAAGCCAGGGAATGCGGAAATGAATAATACAATGAAAAAACTAACCTTGAAACCCTTAGCACCGGGAAGCATGTTGGTTTCTGGAACTACCACCTCGTCCATCCCTATAATACCCGTGGAGCTGGCACGCAAAGAAAATTTGCCTGTTAAAAGAAATAAGCGAATTAAAATACAAGATTGAAAAGTTCAATTGTTTCGTTTAACTACTTCAAAGTAAACTCAATAAAGATGATACAACGTTCCGACTGTTTGATGTCACGCATGACTGGGTTTGTGAAAATATAGCGAAGTGTGGGAAGACTTACGCTGCTTCTCAGTGACCACGGGACACACGCTTAGCACCAATTTCACAAACTACAAACTGAGTCCTTTCATAACACCGAATGAACTGATTTGTGACAGGTTAGTTGAAAGAAACAATGGAGAAAATTCGACAGAATTACAACATTTTTACTCGTTTAGTGTGAATACTTATCGGCGTATAACTGGCACTCGCAAGGGCCAGTGTATGACTGTGGTCACAGAGATTATGAACCTGAGGTCAGAAACAATACATGTCATGCATCTGCTGCACAGAACAAAGTTAAAGCTATATATCTCGGTGATCTTTGACACATGACTACTGACCATGCTTCACACTGTACAGTGTTTGAAACATACTATAGAATGCGTCGATCGTCGAAGACGTTTTGTAGTATGTCTCATAGTAGTTTATATGACTATTGCTTTCTGCTAAACTTTCTTATACTACCCCCACAGACTCTAAAAAACCGAAAATAATTCTGGGATTGATGTTGAAAGAGAGTATTGGCTCTTGACAAGCAGAGTGCTTAAAACCTGGTCCCGTTAGCGCTGCTTGTTTAATACCGTGCAGCCCATTCTACTTGCCAATCCACACAAGGCGTAATAGCAGTACAAATTAATAACGAAACTGACAGTGCGCATATAATCAACATGGTGAGGGCGAATCAATTAAACAGTTCCTTACAAAAAAAACTGAAATAAAATTTTATCCTTGTTTTAAACTTTTCGGATGTAGAAATATATATAAAGATTTAGGCCTACGATGAATATGTAACCTACAATGCCATATGCTGTCGGACCAAGCGGACAGAAGCAGTTAGAATCGTTGAGCTGACGTGAACTAAGTACAAAAGCGCGGAGACCTAGCTCTAAATCCATTACACGTTTACTTGTGTACTCTCGGTTCCTGGTAACGATCGTCTGGGTGACCTTGGCTGAATACTCAAGAATCCCCAATCCACCAATTATCCCAACTTTGTCTGATTATACAACGTATCCCGAACGTCGTATACAGTAGCCAAAAAGGAATGCATACAATAAGAATGTCTTTTTCGGATTGCATTGATGAGCATTGTTACAACGAGTCCTCCATGCATGCTGTGGACAATCTCCGGGATGTGGTACCGTATTATCGGTCGTCATGCCTGTGAAGGACTCAACCTCAGATATCAGATGATCAGCAGCTCCACTGTCTTGAGCTTCATCTGACCAAAGCGACCCAAAAGAAGTTCTGTTAGATCAGAATTACTCGATCGAACAGGGCAGGGTCAACAGTCAGTGCAGTGGACGCTTTCTATAATGGACACACTTGAGGAATGGTGAACATACTGCACAAAAATGTAGTTCTGAAAATTAGATGTTGGTCATTTATTATGCGTAAGTGGTCAGGAATAATTACCACGCTTATAGTTAGACTACATATATGTAGTACACATACACACATAATGCAGTCGATGCTGAGCTGTTGCCGAAATAGAATACTTTTTTTCAAAATTGGTGTACTGTTATTTTAAAAACAAGTAAGTAAATGTGAATGGGCGCAACACATTCACATTTTAGCTACCATCTTAAAACGAGAATTTCTTTATAAGTTATACTACTGGAGTAGTAGTCAGTGCACATATGCATAATAAACGCTGCAAAACTGTTCGCACGTATGTATCGGGGATGAAGGATCAAGTGAAATTTGCGGGAAAACTTACAACCTGAAACCTGAAACAAGCTGGATCTCTAAATATCTATCGATATGCAAAATGCGCAACGAATGGAAACAAGTGCATCAAAAACGCAGTTCAACTAACGCCGAAATCAAACTACCTTGACATATCAAATCTAACGCCTAGCCAACTACAGGTATATTAACATCGTGCCACATGAATGGGGAAAAGGAGAATATCACATATTAGAGATCGGAGAAAGGCAGAACACTTATTAACTAATCTCACGCTAATTTTGGGGAATGTAGAGACTCATAACACGAACGCCACAAATTACTACTTTAAGCGTTATAACGTCGCTATTTATGTTATTTGATTCTATCGCAAAATATTTCTTACCCAATTCCTCTGGAATATCGTGAAAATCTTATTCCTCATGCACAGAAAACATACGATTTGAATTTGAAGTAATTCATTTTAGACAGGTTGATGAGGTAGCTGTGGACAGTCCTCTTGGTTCGACACTTGGCGACGTTTTTCTACGAATGATAGAAAGATCACTTCCAAAACATATTGATTCAACTTTATTTTGCAAACGCCACGTTGATGATCTTTGGTTTTTACAAACTATGATTATTTTATCATGTTTTAAAATGACATGAATTCTTTACAGCCTCCTTTGTCCGTTATTTTTGCGATGGAATCCAATAGTAACCTAGCTTTTTTAAACGTCTTACATATTCGACAATTAGATGGAACATAGTGCCGCTCCGTTTTTTCGCAAATTTACTCGGCCTGGTCAGTACATACATTCTGTTGGTTTTGCGCCGGTCAGCTACAAATGTGTGTTGGTTAAAATATTATTCAGTGGAATCCGCCAAATTTGTATGGCTAATACGTTAGCTTTGAAATAACGGTTCTTAACGAAAACACTTCTTGCTCATGGATATCCGCAGAAGTCTATTAGCATCCATAACAAAACGAGGCATGACAAGTCAGTTGTGTCCCCAAAAAGGAAGTTTTCATATAGTTGTCATTTCGAGGAGAATATCTGATTAGCACAGTTAGACAGAAGTTTCAATCCGCCTTATCTCGAACTTATCCTTCACCTAAACTGTACTTCTTTTAATCAACCCGGCGAGTGACTGAGTAAAGCAAAACGTTTTCCACCTGACCAACCTGCCTTTCACACTGTCTATCAGTTGAACTTGCAATTACATTTAAATTGACAGAACAGATCTGTGCCTTTGTCAGCGAATATTGGAACATATCTCCAACTGGCTGATTAATTCTGTGGAGCAAGTCGTCAGCACAGCTGAAGATAAACAAGGCAACCTATCTTCGTCGATCACCACGTGCATCCGGATGACCGATCACATAATGAATCCGACCAAATTATTCACCTTATTATTACGTAACTCGGACCCGAAACTTCTGATAATCGGTGAAGTCTTATTGACTAAATATCCAAAACCAATTCCATGCGTTCACACATTACTGACTCAGAGTATATCTTTTGCTCTGCAATGAATCTCTGACCTCTAACATTTTATCCGTTCGATTGTACGCTATTCGCATCATATTTACACGCTTGGATTGATTGTTTTAAGTAAGCGGCTGGAGAGAGTGAATGAAATATCCACATCCCGCTACATGTTTTCTCTCTGTTTCCATGAAAAATATGTTGTCCGAATGGCCAAGGACCCAAATAGCAGGAAATTTGGATAGTGACATCAAATTTGCAAATAATAACAAATAGGACAGCATATAATTGTGGATACTAATTAACCAAATCGAAATCGAGATATTCAGATAAACGTCGAAAAGAACATGAAAACTTAAACGTTACAATCCTTGAGTGAATTGCTGAGCACAGACATATGAACCTTATAGAAAACTTATCACTTCGATTCAATATATCCTGACTTTAGTCAACAAATATCTCACATATGAAACAATAAATGCAATTCAGGAAATCTGCGGGCAAAATTGATATGGAAAACATCAAAGACAGACAGTAAGTTCGTTTTCATGAAAATAGGTAACCAGCGATATAGCAGAACAGAAGCAACCTCACCTTCAATCTTGCTGGTGGACAAACCGGGCATTTCTCTGGTAAGAATGAAACCACGAACGAGGTTTTCGGGTACCGTTTTGGCCCAAATTATGAAGATATCGGCGATCGGAGCGTTCGTGATCCTATACATAAGATGGGATAACACAAACCCGTAGAAGGAAACGAATTTTCAGGTCCGGACTTCCTTTTTCCAGTGCTTACTAATCATTTCATCTTCAAACGGGTATGTGCCCCATTTTGCGCGCGGAGACAAAGACCTAGCGCCAATTCGGACGGAAGATTCATACACGTATTCGCTATTCGGTAACTACTGTTTCCGACAGCTCATTCGCTTAAGTGAGCCAACTGTGTGCATAACGCTACAGGCCATTGAATTGCATTTTAAGAAGTTTCTATTTGGCAATCGATCACTGTGATAATAAAAATGTGAAGTCCTCGCTGATTACGTCAAGAACTCCGAAATCCAGTGAAGCATATGCTGAATCGAGCATCGCCCAGTAAGACAAGTGATGATTGAAACGTATGGCAGAGCGGCCAGGGGATGAGGCGGTTGCAAGCAATGGGGGTCATTACCACTCCGTTGAGCAACATCGATGTGTCATCTGCTGAGTTGGTGAGGGCGTGCATATCCACTCTCTAGTTGGAAGCACTGAAATACATGGTGGTATGTTACTCAATGGTGCACCTGTACCTGTGGTATGGTTGCGTCTCTCTAAACAACACTCATTGTTTTAGTTTATTCGCACATATTTTTAAATTTTAGATTCCGTCACTTCGTGCACCGGATCAAATTCATCCCGCGGCACAACGATAGGTATGGCTCACAGTTGAAGATGAGTGCATGTGAATGCGGGCAATGTGGTAGATTAAGTATCGTACGGCTTATAAAGTGATATGACTGGCTTGTAACACTTCGTCCTTGACAATGACGGAACTCTTGAGGAAGCAGTGCCGAGAAAAAATTAGTTAAGAATCGTCATATCTACTACAATTAGCCTAAACTTGATACCAGAGGGCGATTAAGGTTGCAACATCACGACAAACTTACAGCTGAAGTTTTGATTAACCAACACGAAGGCATGAAATAAACGGGTTACAACCCGTTTCACACTAGATTTAATTGAAGTTAAAAGACATTAACTGTGTCTCTTATCGAGACGATCGGGCAACCGGATCAGTACTCACAAGCGAAAGTAATTGAGCGTTCAGATATGATAATTCGATCGTGCCCAGTGTGAGGCCAATGGTGCAGTGGTCAACACAATTGCCTCATGAAAGCGTGGCCGGAGTTCTAGTTCGGGCCGTGGTAAGGATATGTACTACTGACGAGCTCTAACAAGAGCGAAACTCGAGTCTAGTGCTTCTTTTCGAAAGAGGCTTGCTAGAAAGTCTACCTGAAGGCAAAGGCTGCGACCAACTATGTTCAACTTGAAATGTTAAACTACCAAGAGTACTACGCTATAGAACGTTGATTCAGGGCTGTCATTTTGAAGTAGGTAAGGAAAGGGAACGCAACAAATCAATTTTATAAATGGGGATGGTCAGACAAAACCGAAATCGTCATACTTAAATGTTTTCAGGTATGGATGAGAGCAACTGCACGCGGACCATAGCAACTTAAGCATTGATCGGTTCAGGCCGCGCGGCAAACATCACATGTGGTCACTTTGATAACTTACTTTAACATCATTAGTCTCAACAGCTTCTACCCGCTGAAGTAAGCGGTGACCAACTGATAAATGTTAGGTAGCACGTTGTCATGTGGTCAACGCGATTTTCTTTCTTAACTGTGAAAGCCATGTGGGTCTTAGTTGGTGCTCGGTCTGTGGTCTTCCTTTTCCAGGACAGTCGCTAACTTTTAAAGTATACTGTCTCCACGTCAAATGTGTATTTAATAGCAGGCAAATAAAGCTAGCAGGACATTATACGGCTTAACATCGAGTGACCTGCTGGGTGTGTAAACGATAATGTTATGCAAATGAACTTAGTAGACCACCTGATGCGTTCAACATATTGAGACATTATTTGGTAGAAGAACAGCATTATTCATCACAATGCATCAGCCGTAAGCCTGCCACGAGTAAACGTTGTCACGGCACATTTGAAAATAATAATCACCGGTAATGCAGCCATACCAATGTATCTACATATCCGGGAGGACTCAGGTCTAAGAATGATAACCATAAATTGAATACAAGGGCATCATCATCATCATCATAGACAGCAATACATCAGTGGTTCACACTGATGCTTAACTGCCACACAACCATGAAGAAGAAGAAACAAACCCTATTTAAGAAGAGAAAAAACAAAAGGGGACCTAACCACT
>JTDE01000629.1:42738-86575 GCA_014338405.1 Paragonimus skrjabini miyazakii
GTTCCTATAGTTGGGACACCAACGAACTTCTTGTTGACGTTAGCCACTAATTCACTAAAATATACTATCACTTTCTTGCACCGACAGAAGTCATTTAAAGTTGGCTGACATTAAATCATGCCTTTTCCGACAGCGGTACCTTCCCAATATCCAACAATGACCTGCTGAAAGTAACGATCTAGTTCTATAGATACTCCACCGCTTTTTAATACATATGAAAAGTTGTGACAGAAGTGTTGAAGAATATTATTAATAACGGAACGAGTTGTACTGATCGAAAATCATCATAATAAGATGTTGTGCTTACTGATCTTGCGAACATGATAGCATTGTGTGAGAGAATCACCGGGATGGAATGATCGGGCTACATTAGTAAGCAGAGTCATAATCAGTAATGACAAGTCACCTTTGAATATGTTACTGATATTAATGCAGTGAATGCGGCGAAGTAGGGCGAAGGAAGCAACAAGATCAAACACAATCATCATGTATAGCAAGACAGACACTGAAGACAAAACGAAAAATAACTAGCAATGCTGTACAATAGTAGAGAGCAATCGAAAATCACTCGGAACACAGTCAAAATGTCGAAAATAGCAAGGATATCAGCACTTATCCACTATTTACTGGCTGTCTTTCGAGAACTGGAACCTGCATGAAACGGCGTAGTTTCAGAAGATTACTACAGACAACAAACTGAACAAAAATCAGAAAAATGAAGAAAATATGCAATTCATACTTGTTACAAATGCTCGTATAACTTTTCAAACTATTTTCAATTATATTTGGCTGTCTCCTAAACTTCAGCCATAATATAACCGATTAGATGGTAAAATAAACCCAAAAAATTTAAACTGTATTCCAATAACTCAGGTCTTATGAAAACTAATCAGTGGAGTTGATTTGGTCTTATGAGTTACTTGTATAAATATAGGATAAACAAGAACGGGTTTAAGTTTAGGTCGAATATGAGAAGGGGATTTGTAAAACCATGAGAGAGGTTTAGTTTTGTCAAGACTGATTGCATTAGAATCACTACATCGAGAAACTTATCGTACACAGAACAATGTTCCAACACAGCTACTTAGCTCGTGGTCGGCGAACATCATAAGACGAGGAAGTGACACACTAGAAAAGTTTACGTTTCACATTCTTACAGGAAATAAACAAAGTACTGTACATTCCTTAAAAAATCAACTGCTTGTTTACAAGTTCATTTTAGGAATGCCATTGCTGTGCCAACTGGGTTTCAGATAAGAACGCTTTACATAATATTGTTATATATCACATTATCATCAATCGTAAGTACGGAGTTAGCTGCATATCAAATGTGGTACATCGGAAGTGGAATGGCAGGGGTAAAATCTTTCTGAATTTTGAGTGATGACGGAGCATATAGACTAAGACAGACAATAAAGAGCAAACAAAACATAACAAACACAGCCGCAAAATAGTAGAACGCACTCGAACGTCAAGAGTATAACTGAGATGGGGTAATGAGAAAAATTGGAAGAAACATATTCAAGGTGAAAATTGTATCTTTTTTGCATATTTGGCACTGCGTTTTCCAAAAGTGGAATGTACATACAGTAAAGTTTAATAAAGTGTGGTGGATTTGAGGGTAGCAATAGGCTAGACATATTAACATAGCTAAGTGTAACAGCGTAATCTACCGAGACAGCGAACAAGATTAATTTTACTTGTAGATTTCTATTAGAGGAAGAGCGGGACATCATGCCGGTGAGATTTATTCTCGTGTATAAAGCAATCGGATAATGTTTTGAAATGAAATCTCGTTTTCCTTGTTTCCCTAATTCTAATGAAGATTCTTCATCACTTCTGTGTGATTGCAATGCAATTTGGAATGATGTGGCATCAGTCAAAACAGACTCTTTTGGAATAGTGCCACTAGCAATTAACCTACATAACTGACTCCAATTATCTTTACCAGGAGGCTTGTTCACCCGCCTGATTTAATGTATGCGGAAAGGTGACATACTACGAGATTATGTCCAGAACAATCTTTTCATCAAAACAATTTGAATCTCAATTCGTATGTAGTCCATCTTTAAGCATCCATCAAACTACATTTGCTCGGCTTGATATTCATCCGACAACTCAATACAGCATTGATTATACCATTTCCTTTTAACTTTGTGCTGATGAATGTGCGGAACAACACTTTTACAAAAGCTGTATCGTATGTATATGAGAAGGCGTCATGAGAAGTGAGGTAGGTCAAAAGCATGGACTTCTAAAATCTACATTAAAAATTTTGATTGTAATGCAATGAATGTCTCCACAAATCTTACACATCATAATGCAAAGTTTTGAGCAAAACTGCACGTAACTTCTTAGAAACTCAATACTGAATGACTTTCTGTTCTAGGGCATGAAAATTGGATCTACCTGAAAACTGTCTACAAGTTTGACAGAAGCGTTCTTATCAACAGTTGGATCGGATCTTCACCTTCCGATTCAAACTGTAGCCATTGTTCAGTCACTGGTTATAACGAACTTCCAGATAACAGGGCTTTTGACTGTCATCTGTGGTAGTGTGTATTTTCCCGCCAGTTTCAGCACAAACTGTAGACGTTGGCGATTGTTTGTAAATCCAGATAGTTCAGTAATGACGGTTTTCTCTGTGCTCAACCAGCTTCAGTTGGCGAACAAGCAACTCCATGTCAGTAGAAGCTAGAGGTTGCAGATTTGGGATTGATATGTCAGTTGAAGTAACGTAAAGTGATATTCCGACCAATGATTAATTACAGTTAAGACCATTTCAGGCAGTTAACTCCAATGACAACCGGTACGCCTGACTCGATCACGATAAACAGTCTAGACATTCGTAGTGATTTTATTCTATGTGCTGTATATTCGTACAGAGACAGTCAATCACAACCAATCATAATTGCTGATGTGAACATAAAATACATGAGCGGAGCAGGTAGGTGAAACAGATCAGTTGTATAAAACAGTCGATCGAGATATGCAGTGGAGTACGAGTGAATTAACACTGCTAGAGTTGAATCAAAAAAGTGAGATGACAAAAATATTGGTGGTGTAAACTTATACTTCGTTGACAATGATCCTTCTCATCGAAGTAGGTTGAACGCCTACATAACTTTCAAGTTCACTTTCAGATTGTGGGCTGGTTCATTTTTCCATCATGATACATCCAAAATGAAGGTAGCCGTACATTACATTTTTATAAATGATATCTACCCTATGACCATTGTTTTGGAACTACTGAGGTATCACTGAAATTTTGCGCATCCATAGATTGCACTGATCCGAAAGCAGTCAACTTAGTCAGTCCTAGTATTATAAGGAAGATTATCTCACTAGTTTCTTTGTTGGAAAATGATGTCCGTATAGCCCAGATGAATTAGTCACAATTTACTATAACTAGCAGACTTCAAACAGACCTCTAGAGCATCGCTCTTTTGAAAATTTAATCCAGTACCTCCGAAATGACCAAACATGACCGTGCTTAATGAAGTGTGTGTGTTATATTCGAATTTCCACACATTGTCAGCCTTCTATAACCAAAGGGTTTGTAGCTGAATGGTGCATAAATAGAGTTTTCGTTTTCACCAGTGCTTATATGGCTTATAAAATCGAATAATGGATTATCACACTCTGGAATTATCGTATGGAATTTAACTAAACGAACACACTGTTGAAATTACGCAAAACTAGGAAGTATAAAACGCAAAGTTATCTCCAAATTAATAAAGCCCTGAGCAAATGCACTTAATTTTGTTCTGTTCATTAACATACCATAACTCAATCTATGTGCAACCGAAGCTGAACTATGCAAGTTCCACTAATTATTTTACGAGGAATTTGTAGGAATCCTCTTCTCACAGCCCTAACCATGATGTCCCGTCTCACAGACAACATCTGATTATACGCAAAACACCGTACGATACCTATCAAAAACATGGAATTATGGCTTACCGTAAGAGGAGTTAGGCTGTGGGTACAACGTTGATTTAATATGCATATCAGTTTCATGCTGTTGTGGTTGCACATCAAGTACGTATTCAGCAAATTCTCCATAAACCATGCCTACAGTTTTCAAGTGGCTTTTATAAATGGGTAATGCGCTTCAATTTCTGATGCGGACAAATGCAGGGTACATGAAAAATCCGCTTTTTGTCTTCGGTAGAAAACAGCAAACTTTAAAATTTTAAAATTGGACTTGGATATAGAACCATAAAATGTATACCACCTTACTCAACTTTCGTGCTATTTACCCGCTTCAGTGGCATGTTTCTGCTGTGTAAAGCGTGATGAATTCACATAAAATTATGTTTGTCTACTACAGAGTAAGACCTACCGAGGGTATTACTTTCCTAATCTGCCGCAACTTCTTTTGTTAGAATCCTGGAGCCCTTAGACATCGCTGAATAACCAAAATTCGCCAGCATTCACATTGGACTCAAAAGAGTCCGGAAGAAGTTTTCTAAAGCATTGGTCCTGGTGACCATTAGCAAGGTGGATGATTACAGGTTTGATCTAGTTAGGTTACTTCAAGTGCTCGCATGTAAGAAAGTTTTGAAGACCTTAGATTTTGTAAAACTTATATTTTTCATTCGAAACAGTTTAGTTACGCTGATGAAATTTACATCCATTACATTAGAGTCGATGTACCAGACAAATTTAACAAAGCATCCAGTTTTTATCTCCAAGCAAAATAGTCAACGTGAATTGAAATGGTGAAACGCAGTGGCCAAATTATTACGACGACAGTCAAACTGGAGTATGTCCAGGGCAAACAGAGTAATTGTTTTCTCGCTACCTTGTCAAATGCTAGTACATTTCGTTGTTGTATTCAATTAGCTATTGTAGAACTGTTTTTGAAACCCTCACTAATTACAAACCCAAACAAAAATATAAATCAGCTAAAATCACTCTGAATGTACAAAACCGCAAGTTCCAAGGATGAGTTAGTGATAATAACCTTACAATCGATCTCGTGTGTTGATTGTCTACATTATAATACTCTCTGTTCGGTTCCGTTATTTTCCGTTTTGTTCGTCTTCATCTTGAAGATCTCTCTTCTAGATTCTTTTCGCTAGACTACAAAGGCGAGGCGTTGGCTGACCTGGTGACTCGTAGAATAAGTAACGCTATTGAAAAGACCTTCATTGCGGCACGACTACGAATCTTGTTCAGATCCGACCCGGTTGTCCACGTACAACTCAAAGATACGTTGCCTAAAAGTGTAACCTCATTTTGTGTTTACTGTTTCACATGCTCCTCTGGAGCAGGCTACGTCGGTCGCACAACTAGAAGCCTTTCTCAGAGGACACATGTACACCACCCCACGTGGCTGACTGAAGGCGAGGTGAAGTCCATTTCTAGTGCAATTCTGGTAAACCTTGTTGACTCAGGGCACCAAGTCTCACCGAAACTGGCTTTCTAGTCCATTCACCACTTGCCAAGTCGTCAATCCAGAGGAGTCATATTTCATATTTTGGCCACCACGGAAGCGATCAGAATTCGGTTGCGCAATCCACAGTTGTGCGCTCAGAAGAAACTTATACAAGCCTTACGGTTACCATGGCCTCCCGTTACTGACTCGACACCCCCGGTGGTCAATTTTGTCACCCAATTGCTCTCTAATTCACTATCATGTGACGTAATTATATGACTAATTACTTTTAATTTTGATCGGTTGACAACCATGATGATATAAAATGTTATGTAATTGGCCCGGTAATGAATAACCGAAAACAGACTGTTCGCTAAAACAACTTTTTACTTCTATTTTACTTCTCTTAATTTCCCCGTTGACCGTTTGGATCATGTTTGTCTGATTGAGTGATCAACGCGGAAGTAGTTCATTTTCAAACTTACTGTGATCGAGGCACTTCTTTTTTCTTAATCAGTTTCATAAACGACCCGAGCCACATTCATTTTTATCAACCTTTTAACTAAAGCTGAACACGGTCAATCCATGGACAGATGTGGACTGTTTCTTCAGTTTATTGTTTGGCGAATTTACTGATAGCAAACACGATTTTGTTCGGATGTTCATGCCCATTCACTGCCTGCGGCTTGAGTACCGTTGGAAAGTTTCTGAAGTAAATTATAGGATGCTCGTGTTAACCCTCACATTCTCCGTATGAATCTCTAGCGTTTAGAACAGTTACTCTCACACTGTAGTCAATCATCAGCTAGCTGTCAGAATGTACTCAAAGTGTTTCAGGGGAATTGTCTGATTAGGGAATATCAGTATTGGATCTACATTAAGAATATCTTAAAAAATAACTTGATACTTCCAAATCGAATTCAACCACGCTTTTTCAACTGTTTGTCTGTAAATTACACAAACTAGTCCACATACTAAACAATACTCCGAAATCCTTATTCCATCTTCTATGGTTTTCCGTAAATCTTTCATATTTTTGAAACCACAAGACACCATTCTGCTTGATAGTTGTTCCCAGTCAGACAGTGGTAAAGTCGCCAGATGCTTCAGTTTTTAACAGGCACTGCTACCTATTGACGACTTTTAGAAAGGTCATTCGAAACCTGCCAGCCGCAGTGAATCTCGTTTCGCTCGAATCAGCAGTTCGATTTGAAAAGAGATGGTAATTTTTTCTCTGGATATATCTGGTACCTACCTGACCATTGTAATGGTTGGGTCACGTACTCCGTATGTCAACTAATCGTTTACCGTACCGGGCATTATATGCTGAGGCCACCAACAGTTGGGTCAAACCACGTGGTGGTCAAGCAACAACGTGGTCACAAAATATGAAGACCCTGACTACACCACTGAGCAACGTGGGTAGGTGTCGCCTGCCTGGCTGGGGTCCTCGTGATCACTCAAACCGCTGGTTAGAGACGCTATCCGAGATGGCGTTGTGTCGCAGTCAATGGCGTACCTGTATCCATTCCATTTCCGCTTCTTCCCCTTAGTCTTTTCTCAATAATTTTCACCCTTCTTAGTAACGTTTTCTTCTAGGATATTCCACGTCACTGTTGAGGTGAGCGGCGGCCCGAGCCACAGTACCCTTTGGTCAGGCTCATGGCTGTTATGATGATGATGATGATGACCATTGTAAACAACATTCATGTTACTGTTCTGTCCGAACAAGGCTGATTTTGTACAAGTGGATTTATCGGAGTCAGTGAAGTATCTACTACGGAACCAAATTGCTGATTTCATGCTCAATTGATAATAGGGATAGTGATCTTCTGAGTTGAGGTCCTCTAAATCAGTCTTCTCGATGACGATCACGTTCATCTTGTCCATGATATTTGTGAGTAATCTCCGGTCCGGTTGATCGTGAGTTTAACATCAATGTCTTGATTTCCAATTACCACTGGTCCAAGTCTCTCTCATTAGGGACTTAGTCACAATAGTTTTCATTTCCTCAAACTATTCACATTCATTAAAAACTTGATAGAAATTTTACCAAACATCCTGACTCGCAGGGGACTAATGAGGGTGTTCACTTCTTTTTCAGCTCCATTCAAATAAATGTTTCTATCCGTCGCGAACAACTTGGCCTACATGCAGAACGCAGGCAGTGAAATGACTCATTCGAATTTCTTATTTCTCCATATATATTCAATCATATAAAAGTGAAAAATACATCTGGTAATACATTTAGTGCAATCTCATTGTTATAACTGAATTAGAATAAGATGAGCAGCTTTTTAATTGTATTGTTTCTTTGTTACACCCAGAGAAGTTGTGTTACTCTCTGTTACACTAATATCGATTGTTTGAACAGTGCCTTTATTCGGCGTAAATCATCTTGGTAATGTGGTTTTGAATGTCCATGTTGTAGTACAGCAGCACCCGGTGATTTAACCGTGAGTTATCTATCCCGGTTTAGCCAGAATGAGGTCCACATCAACAAAGGGTGATACGAAGGCTATATATTTGTGATTATGCCAATCAGTTTGGCGTGTGTCAGTGTGATAGTCCATTATGCGTGCTTTCGATTTCTCAGCCTTACCCGACAATACGATACCCATGACCTTGATCGCAAATGCTTACCAAGAGGACGTTTTAAAGCACCAAAGTCAGTCATAGTGTATGTACAAGTTACATCATAGACTGATACATAGACCACCGTTAGTTGGTCATCAGCTGTGTGGTAGTTGACAAGCATGTTGCGAGGAACCCTTTTTAACCCAACAACAATGTTGAATTCAGCACTTCCGAACCGTAAACCAAAGGGATGTGAGAAAATATATTGTGCGTTGTGCTAATGCTCATTATTATGTAAATTCTTGGTTTAGACACAACGAGTTAAAACCAAAAGAGTTATCGGTTTCGCAACGTTTCGACCCTCTCGGAGAGTACTTATCAAGCGATTTAAATCAGAAAATTCATAATATACAAGCTGCAAATGAGGTAGTTATCAACTGGCACATGTCTGTGTGTTTTTACACTTGATAAAGGCTCTCCGAGAGGGTCGAAACGTTGTGAAACCGATAACTCTTTTGGTTTTAACTCGTTGTGGCTAAACCAAGAATTTACTTAATAATGTTGAATGTTAGGGAAGAATAATACCGATCTGAATGACTAGGAACGTCAAGTATGATTTGGTTATCAGTTTACAAAGTGTCCATTTATGTAATGTATGTCCAGTGAGGTAACCACACCAATGCTGACGATGAACCGAATCGACTTCCCTTCAAACTTTCTACTTTCTAACAAAACATAGTGAAATCAGTGCCATTTTTAAGCATCTACCCCTGTAACACGAATTCCTCTGGCAATGGTAAAAATATCTTGCTCATACGGCCAGTGGACTACTTAATGCCGCGGAGGTTCAACTTTGATATACGCACACAGATTCTATGCAGTGGTAGTGCCAGCAATAGTTACCCGAGCTAGGGTAAAGCCGAAAGGGGTCTCGAAAATTGAAAACCTGGCAGTAACACTCATATTGTATTAGACAATGATTCACAACGCTATCAGTCACAGTTCAACGATGCTGAAAGCGTAAAAGTAGGACGTAGTTAGTTCAATTGGACTGATTACGCCACTAAAATCGGTGCCTGTATTCACTTTTATCTAGAACTGACTGCCAACGACTACGTGAACAAATTACTGAAATGTGAAGGTCTGTCGATATAAACGTTAGAAATGTCCTTCTTTAAAGGGATTTGATTAGATCACAGTGTTCTATTCAAAAACGTGCACTTCTGGTATGCAACCATTTATATCAGGCTGGATCCGTTTGAGACACCTTGGTTCGTTAATGAAGAACAATCTGAAATACTGTGTTCCCTTTAACGATGACGTCAGAGCAGAACGAAGACATATATTGCGATATGTTAACGTCTCATTTACTCTCATCAGTCACAGACGTGAAATACTCCAGTTATATACATCATATAGATAAGGACAAACATGGACTTGAAATATTTTCACATTCTTGCTATTCAAATGTAATCATGTAGCCAACGACCGAAAACACAAAGTCTGATTTGGCTCGAACGTTTGCGGCCGCGCAGTCGCGCTTATTTCAAATCACCAGAGGACCAGTTCACCGCAGTCGCGAATGCAATTTGTCAAACTGTTCTGTCTCCTATGTTGTGTACCAGTTCACTTGCAGTTGCAATGGCGACAAAACAGAAGGACAACTATCACAGCGAGTCGCCCAACACATCCCGAAGTTGTTAAAATTACAGACGACGCACCAACCTCAACTTGGTGCACTGACGGCTCGAAATCCAACGTCAACGATTGCTGAACATTTCATGACAACAAGTAATCAAGTTAATCCATTAGACATATTCAAGATATTGTTTCGCAATCGAAACCCAAAGTTATTAGCTTTCTGCGAAGCGATGCTCATCCGAACTTACCAGCCGACGTTATGCGTACAAAAGTGGTTGGGGCAACCTATCGGATTGCCATGGTCATGATTACATAATACATGGTGTGCTTGTAGGCATGTCTAGTCCATGTTTGTCCTTATCTACATGATGTACATAAATGGCATATTTTACGTTTGCGACAGATGAAAGTAAATAAAATGTTAACATATCGCAATATATGTCTTCTTTCTGCTCTAAAGCACAAGAACCTGTCACACAACACCCCTGGTTACCAAGTTTATCACAAACTGTCGTTAGTATTATAAGTGAACCATATCATGATTTTCGTAGTTGAATGTGAACACATCGTATTGTTTGAAAAATGAAGCAACCAGAAATAGCTGTGTGTTGAGCAAGTATGCATAACTCACCAAACCATCTATGAAGTAATTTTCACAACCTGCTATCCGTAGGATGAACATCATGAGTTGGCTTGTTTGATGGATTAGACGAGGAGGATTCATACTTGTAAATAAGCTGCGTTTTGGGAAACAATCGGTCACAACTTGAACATCAAAAGTTCGAATGGCGGAAGACTGTGTGTTTGTAGCTGGTTTTTATACCAGGACACAAGAAACCGGCTGCGATCGCTCATTCGACTACAGGTAAACAGTATGACAAGATTAAATAGCGATCGCCCAGTGTAACGGCACCCAACATCCCTAACAAAATCCTGATGAAATTAAGCGTGTTACTGCCTATAGAATTCTGTAGACAACAAGCTACAGAGAATGAATAAATTAAGTTTATTTCTAACCGTTGTTTTGACACAACTCAGTTTCCTGTAACCATAAAGCAGTGCCCCCATCTTACCGAGCACAAAGTTGTCTAGGTGCCATTTCCCGTCACAGATATTCCACCTAACTGGAAAGGAGGGAAATATGACAAGAGTGTTGGAAGTGTCAGCAAGACAGAGGACAAGAATATAGATAAAGTTGACGGTTGCGGTCACGTATAATTTGGTGGTTGGTTACGGTCTGATAACTATGCTTACAGGTTGGCTTAGATATATTAAACACTGGATAGAATGAATTGTATTTTACAATCAAGGAAGACCACACATTCTTTTTATTCGAAAACAAAATCATTTCGATTTAGCTTGCCAGTTTTCTACTAATTACGTAAATCATTGTTGTGGTTTTTTAAAATGAGGAACAAGGGCTGTCAACTTTTACTTTGTACTTATAAATTCTCTGCTTTGCTTTTTCTTCTGAGAAAAATATACCTCTTGCTAGTTATTTACTGCGAAGCATGTAACAACATTGTAAGGTTTGAAGCCAACACGGTATCAAAATTTTCATGATCCTCAAGAAGAAAGTGATTAGTCGCTTATGGCATGTTTTCAAATAACTCGTGATCCCTCGGTTCTATAGGCGGCGTTTACCTGATAGAAAGTTTACTAATGTCTCAATGATTAAACTCTAATCCTGTCCAAATAAACCAGCTTGTCTTACATTTTGTAATGTTAACACTTACTATTATATAATTCATCGTAAATCACCCGATGTAGCGTTTCGAATTAGTTACCGTAGTTTCTATGTTTGGAAGCGACGATGCTGATTTTATGATAACCAGTAATGTTGGAAAAATGTCATTTTCAAATCTTTTTTGATCAATTACTGAGCATTTTGTCCAGAGATACATCAACTTTCAAACCGTCGTTTCGTAACAAAATAATATTTCATCATTAATCAAGGCGTGCTAACACCGTTTTTATACGTGACAATTTTACTTATGTGCTACATTACATGTCGTTACTGTTTGTTTTTCATACGTGAATGGTTTACATCAGTTGGAGTTGCGTGTTATTTGTAACCAGTTACTCAGTACGTTTTGCTACACTGAATACGTAACATTAACACAGTTGGCTTAAGTTATGAACAAGTTTTGATTGAATCCTACTGTGATCCAATCAAATCATCACACATATGCTTTACAATGGTTAAACCAACAGATGCACACTTTACTCACTATAAATGTCGCTGGTTTAATACCAGAAACTACCCTGTTCTCTGAGTTGATACGTGGTCATTTAATAAAATGTCCATCGTATTTCTTCTAGGCGCACTGCTATTTACTGTTATCGACGCCACCGGATCTATTTCAAGTGAGTTTAACAAATTATTATATAAAATTTAAACGTAGTTGTTGGTAGCTATGCGTTAGATACAAAAGTTTAGAAGAATAGTTCAGAAGTAAATACTTTTATGTTACACCGAAGGAAAATTTGTTTATACTTGAATTATCCATTGGAACTTGAAATTTAGTTTTAATTGTCATCCATTAATGAAAGTCACCAATAAAAACTTATTATATAATGCCAAAGAAAAGTCCCTTACCATATTTTATATTGTAATCTCTGAATCGAAAAACGACAATTAACTATGATCCGTGTTCAGTTGTTGTTGATATTTTTTAAAATACATTTTTAAGTAAACGGTTATAACGAAAATGTTATTAATTTATTTATATTGATAGAATGCGGTAAAACCTTTACCCGAAGAAACAGAGGATACTTTACAAGCCCTGGTTACCCGAAAGCCTACAACCCGTTGACGTTTTGCTTCTGGAGCATTAAATTACGAAACAAGGGTCAAATAAAAATAACATTTGATCCGGTCAAAGTAAGAAAATTCAAGTCTACTCGAGTTTGATGTCATGCATCTGTTGGTCAAAAATTAGTATATACATACAATTATATAAGAAATGATTACCAGCCTCAGTAACTAAGAACTCAAATTTCACCTCGAATAGTCCTGGCCAGATAATTAAAGTACACCGATATATGATCGACGTTCTATAATGGTGCAGTTTACATATCGACTTGTGCAGTTCAGGCGTAATTGTAAGCTCAGTATTACATCAGCTTGCTCTTCGAAAATAAGTCTTAAATTGCATTTAAAGTGGTCAGACTTTCTGCTCTTACATTTTAACCGTGTATGTACTCAACGAAATGATAACATATCTGGATGATTTACGAATATGTGCTATGGAATTCACGTTATGATGAGTTTGAAAAATTGGGTTTTAACTAATTATTTCAACCACAAGAAACAAAACATCGTCTAATGTTATTATTCTGCTTACTCGTTACAATCACAAAAAAATAAAGTGAATGTTCGCGCTCTTCAAAACATTTAGAAATACTACACTCTGGTCCTTTACGTGTACAAATCGTTTCTTCAGAAAATTGACCACAGTCACTCATTCAACGTTAGGCATAATTGTGATTTCTGTCGCTATTTTCACCGATAGTATGTTGTGCACATATTTAGTTTCGTTAACCTTCCTAATTAGTGATAGGAAATGAACTGCTACCATCCAGCGATACTCCCGTTTCCTTGTTGCTAACGCGAAAAAAATCGAGAACATCTTGCTAATTACATTGCTTTAAGTTTGTTGTTCAAAGTCAAATTCATGTCCAGTGATATAGTCGAAAGGCAAAAACACCGTAGTGTTTTACGAAACAGAAACAGCTGTGTAATGCCTGAAAATTTTAAAAAATCTCAAATGCAAACAATCACTTTTATGCGACTTTTTCTTATTCGCCAAAGTCTTCTTCAATGATTACTTTGGTAATAACTGAAATTTTCGATAATCGTTCTCAATAGTTCCTCCTCTGCTATACGTAAAATATGGTATTTTTTCTTGGCGTGAATATTCGGATTGAAGGTCACCAACTTTTGTTAAAATCAGTCTATAATACTGATGGTTGCTTAGTAGCTTAATGTAGCACATGTGTAACCAGAAATGTTGAAATTTTACCTCTCGGGGTGCAAAAATTATTTTATTGACTTGACTCAATTACGAAATGCCTTTAAAACTATATTATATTTAGTTTAACGTTTTTATTTGTTTATTATGCAGCTGGAAATGCCGGGAATTCATATGTTTGATTCGATTCTTGTCTTGGATGGAAGTAGCTGTATGTCCCCGTTGATTGCACGATTTGATAGCTCTACACGTCATGAATTCATTTCAACCCAGAATACTATGTCGGTGTTATTTATCTCGGACTATTCCGGAGAAAATACCGGGTTTGTTGCCAACTTTTCCGATGGTAAGTTTCTAAATTTAATCAGGCTGGACGAAATGGAGGGAGATACTGTGCTCTAGAAAACGACCCACAAAATCGGGCTGTTGTACACATTCACTTAAGTAACACGAGTGCATGCATTTCTTTCACTGTGAAACAACTAACATACGTCTCTAGTTCGATTTATCTCGAAATATATGAAAAGTTTAACTAGGCTGACGGATTGCAGAAGCCTCACTATACTCACTACACACTATACAGTTTATATCAACCTCAATAACAAAGTCAGAGGCTTTAGATTATGAGATTTCTCACCCACCCCTTATTCCCTGAACAATCAAATATGTAAGCAAACAACGTTTTCATGCGAAACAAACTTTGATCAAAAGAGTCTTGATTAAAATCCGAACGGACATGTTCAAATAATGTTTACCAAGTAAACGTCTCTTGCTTCCAGCTGCTAGTAAAGGCACAGATTGGCGATGATGATGCACATACTCGATTTGGTGAACTCTATTGAATGTTTGGTGAATACTTAGGATTGAAACGGTGACCAACCATCGTCGGATAACTGAGAGTTGGGGATTTCATTTTTGGTTACTTCCCGTCTGCTGCTTAGGAATGGTCAAGCATTTCTAATCAACCCACACACCAAGAATTCTATCAGGGCGCCCAGATCACTTGTTTTTGCACCTTCGCACAAGGTTATATAAAAAATGCGGCTCAAACTAAATTATATTCTTAACCATCCATGGGGCAATTATTTATTCGAAAGTCATTTTCATTATGTCAACTTATGTTTACCGAAGTTCATTTGATAACAAAATCAGATCCCCCTGAACATCAATCGAGAATTCATGAGACTACTTACCCGCAATTCATACACGCAGTAACAATACTTAGACCGACTAAGTTATAAAACTTTCAATCCTGTCAAATTTTCACGAAACGGTAGTTTGAGATCCATTAAAAATTCAAATTGTAGCATTATTTATAGCCGATAACCTTTTACTTGATGTTCTCTAGTATCATGTCGTCTAATACCGGTTGCTTCAAAAACGCAGACTGTATGCGATAGCCCAATTGTTTGGCTGCAATACAAATCTTTTCATCTGCAAAATCTCGAGCGCCTATAGGCCAGTCATGCGTACGAACTACTATGCCAAGTGACTTGCAGTTGAGATGCTTAATACGATGTTTCGCCAAACGAGTGCGGTGGCTCGATACGTGCCTGCCTATACCAGACCAGATAAAAGAAATGTTGTATAATTAACAGAGCAATTACTGTCACTTTTTGTTAAAACTAGACAGACCAACAGCGAATATGGTGACAGCTCGGCTGTTTCTACCGCAGAGGAAAACATGGTTGCTTGCTGAGAGTGTGCACCGTAATTCAGATCTGGATTGCAACAAAAACAGCACCTTAACAGGAAAGATCGCATATCTGCGAGAAAAAAGTAACCACATTTTATATTAATATACGAAACTTGATGCCATACTTTAGTCGTGTTTAATTTTTATCAGTCAAACTACTCATTACGAATAAAGCTTTGTATTTGAATTTTACAGTGCCTATTACAAGTACGTCGGTAATAAACCGTAACATCTGTATTTTGATGGCACTATGTGCAATTACTTGAAAAGTTTTAAAAATCAGTGACATTCCACATAGTCACAAACCTATCCACAATATTTTAGGGTCGACGCTGTCATTTACAACGTTAAATGCGTCATACTTAAGTTCATGTTCAAACAACTGTTGATTAATTTGAAGTTACTTGGCTGTCAGTTCAGTTTATTGTGCAAGTATTGGTATATCATGGATTGACTATGCAGTTCTGTATAATTTATCAAACTCCCAGTATTAATAAATTGACTTCCTCACATCTGAAAATTTCATTTCTCGATGAAAACATGCATAACTGCGTTCGTTTTCATATTCAACCAACACTCTTGTCCGCAAATAAAAGTCACTTAGACCGCGTTCGTAATTAACTCGTTAGAATATAGCTCGTTTTGTTTACATCTAGGTAGGCTTAAGATAACTCAGTGGGTCATCGATGTTATCCCCAAGGCAATGAGTGAAAATCTAGTTAGATACATATGTACTTTAATAGTATGTACCATTATTCTAACGAGTAATAGAACTCTTTTTGACATCATTATTTATTCTGACGGTACCCGCTTGAGGTACATGGATAACAGGCTAGTACATTTGCACGTGCTATGCTGCACAAACGTAAGATTTTACACGTATACAATTCTATCGCATTGTAAGAAACTGAAGTATATGTTTAAAATAATGTTTTAGAGCAACCACTCATACGCGACAAAGCAAGTAAGACATTAGTTTATTTCTCTTGCATATATACTTTGATTAAATGTCTTGTTTTTAGCTTTCAGTACAACTACAGCCGAGCAGACTCATCATCATCATCGTAGCAGCTATGAGCCTGACCAAAGGGTACTGTGGCTCGGGCCGCCGCACTGCTGCGCGCAGTGGATGTACTCGAAGCTATATCAGGCTTCTGGGTTATACCAGAGGTTTTTCGAGCGTACTGGATAATACATTGGCGGTCACGGTCAACCGTTGGGCAATCGGAGTGCTCTTTATTTGAGGGTACCTCTTCTAACATCCTTCATCCTGATACAAAAAACAACAGTGCCGCATCTGTAAAAATAGTTCTGCTGTATGCCCATAAGATCGTGCCTCACTACCTAAGCACTCCTACGCGGTCAGTAGTGCGACATACAATCCTATGAGTGTAACCGCTTTTTGTCTGACTGCTCCCTTTGGCCTGTCTGACAAGGTTGCACCTGGAAGGACCGGAGTCCTAGTCAGCATAGCCCGCCGGATCAAAACAGTACACAAGCCCGACCACCTCGCCAATGTAGCAGTATAGGTCGGGGTCAAGTGGATTATATTCAATTTCATCGGTCCTTGGGGAAAACGTGCGGGATTTTCATTTAATTTTTGAGTTTTGTGGCAGCCCCCGTAAAAAGCAACTCGAGCCGTCTACGTTGTAGAATGTTCGCAAATAAATAGGCAGCCAGCGGTCTATTACTTTCAGAGCATTATTAAGTTCAAACAAAACGGACTTATAACAAGAATTTTAATTAGACCACATTGACTGTTTGATGGCCAACCTTTGATGTTAATTGGATGCAGTTTTGTCATTATTACCACCGTTCTACACTTGTAAAAACTGGCTGTACGCTATTCGTTCCAACTCAGCGATAGTTCAAGACTGACATGCTAAACTTCGGACGCATTGCATCATGTAAGGTAGTTGAATTCAGCACCCTGTTGCAACGAAACTGACTGCGTCGGTAATCTTCGAGCGTACAGGCATGTAACGCAGTGCTTGATCAATTTCGCTTCAACGAATGTCAACCACCCCGGATTTCGAAAGCACAACTACAAAGAGGACTACGTTAATGGGTCAGCCAATTGACGTGTGCCTGAAAGCGTTTTAATACTTGTAGCCGTAACGTTTATACCTAGCTACCCTGTTACTAATTTATGCACTGTCAATAGACGTATCTTGTTATGATAAACGTCGACCCGTAGATCTATTGTGCACATGACGGTAACGACAGACGAGCCGATAAACTATATGGAGCAGAATGGACTGTTGAAGAAAACAATTTTTGCATGAAAACCATTTCCGATTCAGCTGCCGGTAAGTATGACTTAGGACGGTTGAAAAACTTTCAGTTTGGTTCATGGTAGCTGTCAGCTCCGGAAGGCAAATACGGTCAGATTTTTTGTTTAAAAACAGTTTCATTTGACAGGTTGTAGCTCATAATGAATTTCAGTGAAATTCCCGGGATGACTGTTTTGTGTGTAAGGTGTTCCTTATGAGTCCGTTCTTTTTATTGGCGCTTCTACTGGTGCATTTTTGTCTACACCTATGAGTTGGATTGGAATCAATTCGCGATTGTATCTTACCGGTATAAACGACCAAGATTGATAGCACAGACTAGTCTACATGGCCTCGTGAAACACAACCGTTGTGTTTTTCCATCTCACTGTCAGCCACCCAGAGAAGTTTGAAAAATTAGACAACTTTAACTTCTTGTCCGTGAGTAAAGGCTAATTTTCGGTGAAAATATTGGACTGAAATAATTCTGTACATCCCAAGTTAACCTACCGCCAGAAAATGTCGACTGTCAACCGAAAGTTGATTTTATTCATTTCGCTGCAGGTGTCAACCAGTGTCTGATTTAACAAAATGTTCATAAACACTTCAACAATTAATGATGGATGGCAGAGGATTTCGGTTTTCTTTACAAGTTGGGCATCACCCACAAACGAACGCAACCGAAGTTTTCCCATAAACTTTCAGTCGACTCCTTTCGGAAAGAAGCAGTAGACTTGAGTTTCGCACCCATTAGAGCCGGTCAGTAGCGCAAATCCTTGCCACTGCCGGGATTATAACTCCGGCTACGCTTTCATGAGCACTACTCACGAGTGAATGTGGCTGAGCACCCATGTCTGGCAATCTAATCGCGCCTAGTGTGAGATCACTGACGCAGAAGTAAACAGGGTTGCCTCGTAAAAATGTGACCGGAATTCTAGTCCTGGCAGTGGCAAGGGTATGCACTACTGACGGGCTCTAATGAGAGTGAAACTCGAGTCTAGTGCTAATTTAAGAAAGAGGCTAACTAGAATGTCCTTGGGAACACGAGAGCCACGACCAATTATGGGTGTTCAGTTTATACGAAAAAAATCAGTAGTTCTTTGCAAACAACATATTCAAATGAGATCGGATATTCTGAACACAGTAGGGAACACTATTGCTAATATACTCCAGAGAAGGAGATAACTTGATTGATTGTGACTGAAATTGAAAGTGTATACAAACTGACCTTGCCAGTCAAGTGTGTAATTGCGAGTAACGAATCCACACTAAGGCAGTACATTTTGATGCAACCCAGTAATACGCTGTTAAGACCTTTAAATAAATAAATCCAGTAATTTTTAGATTGTGAGTTGTAGAACTTAGAACTTTAGCTGAGAACGTATATGTCATCTGGCTGACTTTACTTCCTCAGAATTAGGGACTGGACGAAACGTCATTCTCATGCACAATTAGCACTCCAATTATCCGGTATTACAGATTGTTTGAACAACTGATGTGAATAGACTGAAAATTAATGGCTCACAACATTGGTCTTTTTACAGCCTTGAAGAAATGGATCATAATATCTGAGTACATCAAATATCAGTTGGGACAGACAACGGTTGTTGAACAAACTAGTGGAAATCAAAGTCACATTTAACGAGTTAGTACATCAGTCAGACAAATAAAAAAGACCTGCAAAATGAGTCGAATTTTTTGGTAGCAAGCGACCCAATCTAGGAGAACCGAACAGTAATCAGGCATAAAAATGGTGTCAGATATGTGATGTTCAAAGGGACTCAGAGCTTACTGTGATAAATGAGCACCATTTGCGGAATATAAGTAGTGTGTTTACCTTACGAGCAAAAGTGTGCGTAGGTAACTCTCGTCTGTTGATAAACTAAAACAGTTTCAGCAAACAGTGTGGGTAAAACTGAATAACTTGCATTTAAATATAAATCTGCATTAACTAATTTGGAATGTTGTGATCATATTCGGTTGGTTCCATTCATAATTCAGCGAAATGCGGGGATGTGTTTCGAGGAGACGTTGGAATCATCGATTCGGATAATGGAAACACATATAACCTATGCTTTTGGCATATACAAGTGAAAAACGGATCTTTTATAAGCATCGTTTTCGAAAGCCTGAATGTGAGTTGGTTGTTCTTATAAGTTAAACTGTACTTTATCATGCTTATAAAGTAGCTATTTCGTTTACTTTAGATAACCATTAGCGGAAATGTACAAGCTGATGACGACCATTTTTCCGTTTATTACAGTAGCTTTTGAACGTACTCAACTTATCATGCAAGGTGTGTTGTGATTAAATCGGTTTTATTTTTACTTGTTAATCATACTACTAGTTAAAACGAAAAATAGATTGGATTCGTATTCTTAATGGAAGCAATTGCAATGCTGAGGAAATCTTCTGGAGACATGGACCGTTGAAGGAATCCCCCGAAGAGGTGCTAATTAAAAGAAACGACTTAATTTTGATCAGCATTGGGGAATATTTCCGCATAAAATACACAGCAGGTGAGCAGTTTTTCAACGACAATATAATGCTTCTCACGAATAGTCCGTATGCTAACAGGGCACACTGAAACAGTGCAGAAAATACATTTTACATGATCATGTTAGTATACACATTGAGGTGACAATGCTAACATTAGGCAGTGATCGATAGATTATTGAACAAAGTGAAAAACGTGTTAAAATAAAATTGTGTTTTATCGACCGAAGTGTTAGAGAAGATATTTCTAGTTAGATTAAAATCAAAACCGAACGAATTAATATCGTGAAAGCTCAAATGGCATTAATAAAGCTTCTATTGTTTTGATTAAAGTAAATAGGCGTCAATACCTAACAATTTCCCTCATTTTATGACTGAGACTGAATTCATCGTGTAATTGAACTGCCTTCAATGTGTGTTACATTTTTTAAAGTTCCACCAAAGAAACAGCCAAAGAAAAATAAACGGAAAAGAAATGAACGTAGAAACAGAAAGCTGAACAAACCAGAGGTAAATATGTTGTAAAGCATATATAAGTTTGACTCCTGAGACGTCAAAATATGTTATTTTTTGTGTGATTACCCGTGGTCAATGTCTTTCTTTTGTAGGCTAAAACACTTGTTAGACCACCAACCCAAAACTGAAAAAAAGGCAAGTTTTCTTTTATTGTATCTTGAAGAAAATGTTCAGTTTTATGTTGATATTTCGGTAGTTTTCTGGTTAGCGCTACTGTATTAATACTTACAATTACCAATCACAACATGCTTTCAGTGCTTGTACAATATTGTTGCAATAAAAAAAGAAAAGCCTGAGTAGCACTACATGATTCGATGTAAACAACATGTGAGTTTGAAATGACAGTGTATCTCTTTAGGGAGGATTTGCTTACTATTCATCAAGACTTATCACAAAGTGTGCTTCTTCACTCGATGAGCCGATTTTTTTTCACCTTCAATTGCATATTTGGACGTGAGATATATATGGGAACTGCACCTTGTATCAAATAGATATGTACATGTTACATATATTACAAACCAATATTGTGTGCAGTAATTTTTAATTTGTTTCTTGCATCAACTTGTAGTTCATCATCTAGGATTCAGTGTGATAAAAAGACCTTATGAAGTGATCTGCTGACTTGGAGTGTTACTTTATGCCAGCTCACTATAAATTATGTTTTTTGGAAAACGTCTAACAATATCCACCGTCTTTGTCCTGAATTTCACGGTAATAGGTACTTTCTCGTGTCTCTCTTAATGGTAGATCCGTGAAAGTTGGAAACAACAAAGTTGCTTGACTAGTCAAAATATAAGCATCACCTGTAATAATGCGTCTTGGCAAGGTTTATATCCAGTTTAGCAAGGTTTGATATAAAGCCGCTTTCACAACTTAAACAGAGGCCATGCATGAATGTAACAAAAGTCGCTTTAAGCACGATTACAGAAAGTGGTAGTTATTTAGTTATACTCTTATAAGCGCCAGGTCAGATCTCGTTTGTATCAGATCTACAATGATTTACGTGGGGATGCTATGAAGACATGCGTTTCAACACTTGGCCAGCTAGGTTGATCTCGCTAAAGAGCCGGAAGTACTTGGCACACGTCGTATTTTCGTAAACAGGTGAAGTTAAAAGTGGTTAATTTGTCCAGGAAAGCGAAACTGTTATAGTAGGCTCGTTACTTCTACAGAAAACAAAAACCCACTGTATACTCTATGGATTATTCCAGAATACACTCGTCAGTGTGCTGCATATACTGCATACTGCCCATCAAACGTATTGCACTGAATATGATGCGAATTGCGTATGATACTTAATTGCACTGAAGGTTATTACTTAACAAATATGTAAGGCAGTGACAGCTCACGTTCCAAGAGATCGCACGAGGATATGTATCGTCGTTTCAGACTTGCAGAAAGTGAAATTTTTGAAGCGCTTCATACTGTGTTATCAAAATAAAACAACCAATCGTTTAACGCAGTACAACCGGTCTTATTATCCTGAGACATTTCGTATTGAAGTTGTCAGATACCAGGATTACTCATTCTATTGTATAGTGCCAAAGTAGAATTATGATTTTACAAAAAGTAAAACTAAGATACCCGCTATTTTCCTGCACACAGATCATTATTGAACGTTAAGCACTATTCGTTTGGCTTCATTTTTTTGAAGTACAGTAAAGTGAAACCGAAACTGCGAAAACGCGCATCGTAGCTTTTACACCGCGACTAATCATCGCCTCTCTCCCTTGTGTTGCAGAGTCGGTGGCATGTGCAGTCTCCGAAGGAGAATTCCCATACTGTTTCTTACTCTTTCCTTACTTTTGTAGTAGAGTTACATGTTCTTGATAAACGATTACTGGCAAACTCTCGTTCTCCCTGTTGACGGGTATAGTACAAATTGGCGACCCTGCCAGGATTAAAAGAAAAAGACAAATGCCAACAAAACAGGCGAAAGACAATCAGAACCCAAACGTAGAATGCACGGCGGACGCGATGACAGAGTTATTAAACACTGTGACGCAGGCAGTCGAGAATCCTTCAGCTTCTCAGCCAGCAGCTGCAGTGACTCCACTGCCGATGTCGGAAAAGTTTGCTTCTGGGATGCCGTATCGACTATGGAAAAGTATAGCGAGGCTGTACATCGAGTAATTCATCGTTATCTGGCGTAAAATAGCCCTCATTTGCATCCTGTCGGGTACGACGTTGGATATTGTGTTCAACAGTCAAGTGGTAGACACAGAAATTGGTGATATGACCTTCCTAGAGCTTCGCCAATTATTAGACTCACCTAGTTTGCTAGCACAATGGAGGGAACCGTTTTCAGGTAGACGACAACAATCAAGCGAACCGGTAGGTGCATTTGCGAATACTATTTTCAAGAATATTGTTGCATTTCACACAATTTACGGTGCGAGTATTCTTGGACATATACAGTAGAAATGGTACTCAGTGTGTAAGCTGAAAGCTTTTACACGAGGCAACATTTCTGTTTTTCGCACAAAGAGTCTGATAGTAGGAAGATAAAACGGCAGCTAACAGTGATACAAATATGTAGTGATAACTTTTCGAAACCTAAACATTTGTGCACTATGAAAAAGATAAACAGAGCTACAAACAATCCAGCAGAAATGACTGGACAGTGGCACAATTTTGATTGGATTCAACTTTGAATAACTGTGGGAATCACTATGGTTGGACATATATCCATTCAGTGGACATAGTCTTCATATGAACTAATCACTTTCCAAATCATTGTTACCGTTTACAACATGGTAGAAAAGCTGTAAACAGAGCGAATAGTATGACAAAAGTTTCCTTCAAATGTGCGATATTTTTGTTTTCTTAGTAAAGATAAGATGAAAGACAGAAAAACCTTGTAACTGTAAACAAAAATGTATATATTTGTTTTAGATGAAACCCAGTCGTGAAAAGTCAGGGCTTCAGCTTGTTCCGAACCAGCGACAGAAACACCATGCATGGTGTTTCTGCCACAATTAGGTTTCATCTAAAATCACAAATCTGCCAAACCTCTCATTAGTCATGCAAAAGTGTACATGTTGTGAAGTATACAAAATTTTACGAAGCCAATATAAAAACAGATGAAATTTAGCATCTTTTGTGGTTTAGAAAATGAAGCTAAAACAGTCTTGTTCACCACTATTATTTATGTTGAGGTGTGAGTTGCGTGAGATGTACGAGGTGTTAGAATGATGAACAACCAAGCTGTATTGAGAAATGCATTAGAAATTTGGCTCAACGATCACTTGTCAATAGAGCTAATAAGATATGCACCAATAAACCTTCCAAAAAAGCAGAGGTTTCTCAAATTAAAGGAATGCTGCCCAATAGCTATCATCCAAACGTTTTATTAAGAACACAATTAAGCGCATGTTGACTACGGAAGTGATCAAAGGGACTAGAACTTTCAAGCCTACTGTGCAAATACCCTGTCGTGAACAAACAACTGTGAAAATTCGCATCAATTTTTATCCGTACGCCATTTGAGCCGTATTTTGGTTACAGAATACCTCAGAACAACTGGTGATGCATCCGAAGGATCCAGTTTTTATGGGTGACCAGAAGAACTGTGTTTACAAAATCAAATGCGGTGACTGCAATGCCAGCTACATTAGAGAGACAAGCAGACAGCTGAAGGTACGTGTTTCCAAATACAAGAGGCACACGAGGTTTTCTCTTGAAGACCTATATCAACTTCAGAAGATAGACCAGGATTCGGTCATCGCACTGCATGCACGGGTAGAAAATCACAACGTAGGTTTTGATCAAGCGTCTGCCTTCCCATGCGGACTGATGCCGTGCCAAAACTCTCACCATTTACACACAACACGCTTGTGTTAATCAGTGTTAGCAAATTCTCCACCAAAACTGGTCTCAATCAACACAGAAGGCATACACATTCCGTCGAACGCAATCGTAAGAAACTCATGTCCATGAAAACCGCCGGATCCAATTGGTCTCAGCAAGAATCGGATTCTCTTATGAGATATGCCGATGCACTGGCTCCGTCGTGCCCTACTCGACGCGAACTTCATCGGCTCTTGTCACATTTCCCAGGTCGTATTTTGTAGGGCATTCGGACTCGTCTGTATGCGTTGAATTGGCAAAGGAATACTGTCCCCACTGCCAATCCAACCACTGTATCCCAGACTAACACGACATCGGACATTGTGTCCCAAGCTGCTGATCACTCGGAGTGGTTTTCCTGTTTGATCCACACAGCGATTACCCAACTTTAGTCCAGTAGTGAGGCTTTCCTACACAGTTATCAACTACTAGCTATTGCCCGCGGTCTTCAGGCAGGTATTTTCACAGTGGTACAAGCTAAATCGCTGCTGAACATGCACGCCTCACTAGCTTTCCCGTACACCTGGCAAATTGACACTCGACGACGTGGTTGTGTTAACGTGGGAACCCACGTGAACACGAAGCAGATACGGGGGCTAACTATGCAGTGATTCAAACGCTGTACTACCAGTGTAAGAAAAACACTGCGTTTGCAGTTTTTCTGGCAACTGGAGAACTACCTATAAGATGAACCGTGGCCTTCCAGATAATTCCAACGAATACTGGTCTGAGGTATTATCGGCTCATCCGCACGTTGATGAGCGATCATCTTGCACAATTCTGCCTCCGGACTGGTCTCTGGTCGACCCGATCACTGGAGATGAATTATCACGCACCTTGAATTATACGGGAAACACCGCTACGGGTTTGGACAAATTATTGCCCAAACATTCGAAGCGTATGAAAGCTGATGCATTGGCTGGATACTTCAACCTTTTCATGCTAACCCAAGGTTGTCCAATCCATTTATGCCGCTCTCGCATCACGCTTGTACCCAAAGTAAACAATCCTTCATCTCCCACCGAGCTCAGACCTATCGCCATATCTTCTACGTTGATACGTTGCTTCCACAAGATATTGGCCGATCGTTGGAATTCGCGCTTGCAACTGCCCGATCTCCAGTTTGCATTCCTATATCGTGACGGTTGCCTTGAGGCAACCTCCCTGGTTCATGAGCTGCTTAGGAACTCATGTACCACGTCTTCAAGTTTATGAGCAGCCTTTATCGAAGTGTCCAAAGCGTTTGATTCTATCTCACAAGATTCGATCATCAGATCGGCCCGAGCCTTCGGTGCTCCTCCACCTCTAATGCAATACATTGCCGAATCCTACATGAATGCTTCCGCCGCGCTCAATGACTCCGTTCTTCGGTCCCAGCGTGGTGTTCACCGGGGTGACCCACTGTCCCCGCTACTATTCATCATGGCAATGGACGAGGTGTTGGCACTATCTCGACCGGAGCTTGGCTGCCAGTTCCACGACGCACTGGTTAGCGGTTTCGCTTACGCCGACGATTTGATCCTTCTAGCTGAGAATCCTACGCGTTTCTCTGAGAAGCTTGCAGCCGCCGCTAGTGCCATAGAACTATCCGGACTGAGGATAAACACGCATAAGACTAAACTCATGGTCATCCGTGGTGACCATAAACACAATGTAACCACCATCACCGATGAGTCTATCCACTTCGGCCCGACAATTATCCCCTCACTAAGCGCCTCCGACACGGTGACCTATCTAGGTATCCCGTTCACCTGGAAGGGTGAAGCATTCACCAACCACCGTCTGCAACTTCGTACGATGCTGGATGAAACTACCAAAGCACCCTTGAAGCCACACCAACATGTTGTACTCCTGAGACAGCATTTGATCCCGAAGATGAATCACTCGTTAGTATTGAGCCGAGTCCACCGTAACACGTTCAAAGCCATGGACTGTACGATTCGCCAGTTTGTTCGGCAGTGGCTTCGCCTTCCTAAAGACACACCAATCAGCTACATCCATACCCCAATTCGTTTGGGCGGTTTGGACATCCCGAGTTTGTCTACAACTATTCCAATCTCGCGTAAATCTCGAGCGGAGAGACTTCTCTCCACTCAATGTCCAGTTCAGCGGAATGTGGTCAAAGATAATTCGTTTGGCCATATCTTGGGGGAAATGAACATCCCAGTACGTGTTCAGGGTGTAGTGGTGACGAACAAAGAAGAATCCCATTTGACATGGATGGATAAACTCTACCATTCGCTTGACGGCCGTGGTCTTCAGGAAGTGTCACGCTGTCCACTTTCGAATCGTTGGCTGCTTAACCCAAATCGCATCTTCCCCAGAATCTTTATTCGTGCTATCCAGCTCAGATGTAATCTGTTGCGGACTAAAGTCCGAAATTCACGAGGTGGCCGAAGTGACAACTCAGTTCTCTGCCGTGGCAACTGCGGTCAACCGGAAAGCCTTGCTCATATTCTACAGTCATGCTGGATCACCCATGACGTGCGTTGTGCCCGACACAACCGTGTGGCTAAAGACCTGGCGAAGCGACTGCGCAAATTGGCCTATACAGTCTTCGAGGAGTTGCGAGTACCAACGGCGAGCTCGTTCATCAAACCCGATGGGATTGTGGTTCGTGACGGCAGTGCTGTTTCGCTTGGCGTCAGTATAGTGGATGATTATCGAAGCCAATTAGCTTGGAAAGACAAGATTGCGAAGTGCGAGACCGACTCTCATAATACCGCTATTCAGTCAGTCCTCCATACTTTTGGCTGTGATGTGAACTCTGTTTCTAATTCAGTTGTGATCATCTCTTTTCGTGGTATTATATTACCTTCATCGAGTAACGCTATTCTTCGACTGGGGCTGCCCTCCTACGCAGTCACGGATTTATGTCAACTGACTGTTCTAGGTTCCCTAAAAACCTACGACGCATTTATGCGAGGAACCTGGCGTTAACTGTCGCCACTTCTCTGACAGTTGTCTCACTATAAAGGACATTTTTCTGTCCCGATGCGTGAGCCTTGATTGTGATGGCACTTTTGTGCCCTGAAGAGCTTTTTGATTTTGTGAGACTGATCGTTCGCCTATTTTTTTCATCAATTTTCATGTATTACATTTTACATTCTAAAACTGTTCAGTATATAAGCCATATATAACTTTTCACTTGATGACTGGCCCATTAACGCCTGCTATTCTTGTGAGAGGAATTGTCAACTGTTGAATGTCGCCAACTATGCAACGTCTCACATTTGACAGACAGCTTGTTTTCGCATTCAATTTTTTATATCTCTATTGCTTAATTTTGGTGTCACCGTTTTTTTCTTTGAACGAAGATATGTACATTGCTCTTCAAAATGAACGATATATGGCATGGATGGATGAAAAACACCAGACACAAACACATCTTGTCTACATCAGTTTCACCCCCACTTAATGGGCAAAGGATTCGACTAATCAATTCAGATGTGGCGCAGATTGACCTAACCATGACAAATACCACTACCTCTATTCCCTTGTTAATGTGATTTCGATTACAACACTCCTGAGGAAGGCCACCCGAGGTGGTTGAAAGTTAGAGTATTACAACTTGCTCGTAAAGTTTTGCTATTCTTAATCGATTTATCAATAACATGCTAAATGCGACGCCCAAATCTTTTGATTTCATTCGTACTAAATTTGATACAGATATCTTAATTGAAGTTGTACTTAATACCACGGGTATACTTGGCGTTGTAATCATAACAACAATATCAGATTTAACGTAGCTCTAATGTTGTAGGATAGATCTGTTATCGTTATTTCGCTTACTCAGTCCACACGCTCACATACCTACACATACGCACGTTTGACCGGCACAACTACGAATGGTTACCAGTTGTCATACCATTTTACATACTGACGTATCCATCGATTAGATGAAGTAAATAGGATGCACAAATTCCACAGATACCCTAGTGTGCTTTACTCAAGTAGGTTGCGTTAATCATTATGTGGCAACAGTTGAACCCAATTTGATCGAAGTGCTTATCTAACGGTGTGCATGAATCGATTTCCACCGTGTCCCTCGCAAACAACCAGCAAGTAATTTTAAGTCAATACACTGATTTGTTAGGTGATGGAAACGGCCAGGAAGGTCAACTATGCGGACGTGCACGAACAAAGTGAAACACATAGTTGCAACTAAGATAATTAGATTGCACAAGACCGATCAACATGAGGCAATTTATCAAAGAAAAGAAGCAAAACAAATTTAGTGAAATTAACGAAGTTCCAGGTTAAAATCTGATCGGTTGTCTTCTCTCCTGATAAACAGGTCTTGAGCAAATGTACTGATAAACTAAATAGTAACATGGAGGCATTGTGCAACTAAAGGAATAATGTGAAGTCATCTATAAGATTGGTAGTCTTTCTGATATCTGGAAACATTGGTGTCACCTCGTTTGGTGATGAAACATTTGCACCCTAAAAGCCAAGCTCGGCGAACATTTCAGTATCTAGATTAGTTGTTTTTCGCTAAAGTCGTTCTTCGTAAAAGTAATAAGTCCGGAAAAAGGGGTTATGGAACTCACTAGCCATAATTCCCCAAGTTAGTTGCATAAGTGATTTTGGCTTACTCTGGGACAATCAACGATATTCAGTACATAGCTAGATAGGACGACCGAAAATGTAGTAGACCTACCGGGATGACCTCGCATCAAACAATGGTCTCTTCTGAGAACATAAATATGCAAGCAAACGGGCATACAGATTACAAAACTGTCGATCAGAACAGCATGCATTCCTAGTATGTAAAACGATACACAAACGAATGGGATGAAGCCAGGTGTGATATACGGCGATCCTTGTGGATAAAGAACAAGTGTTTATTCTCGGGAAACCACGTGTATAAAACTATATGAATCAACATCAAGGCTCTCAATATGTTAGATTTTCTCAAGGCTGTACAGGTATACCTAAGATTGTAGACAGGCGCTTCATAAAATGCTATTTTTCGTTGAACATTCTTTTTGAAGGCAAATAAGATGTCAGCATCATACGATGCCTGTATTTGTAGTAATTCACTAACGTGCCAGTAGCGGAGGTCGGCTCAATAAACAATTCATGTTTTTCTGCCGTACATGCACATTTCCAATAATGAGTTTTTTCCATCTGAAATGCAAAGTTCTCAAGAGAAAGTAGATGTAATCAAAAAGAAATTGCTTGATGAAATGAGAATTTGCCGATAGGAAGGCATACGAAAGCATATGAAATTACAATGGAAACATGTGACAAATGTCCGGTTACATCGGACGGTATGACGTTGATAACACTGTTGAGATTCGCACACCGAGATGGGAAAAAGAATAGAAAAAGAAGTATCCGATAGAGTTTGACTGTTTGCAACGAATTTAGAATTGCTGGGAGGCATAGTAGTGCGCATGTACCTAACATTAGCAAACCGGAACGGATATAGCAAAAAGAAGAGTCCCGTTAACTTCGGGAATAATTATATATAACATTGAATCTGTGGGGAGAGTAAACATTATGTGAAATCACAATTCACAGTCGTTTTGACAGCGTTAAGAATAGTAGTACTGGATACTACTCCATATAACAACCGCTCAAAGGATAGCTTGAGATTTATAAACTGTTACCTACCCATCTTCTTTGCCCTAGTTTACATACCTACAATCACGCTGAATGAAGCAATGAATTTCATGGTCTTCTTGGTTAAAGCAATACACCTAGCCGCCATTTGGAAATTCCGGTTTTATTCACTTGTTTAATTGCCTGTTAAAATTTCCGCCTAAAGCAAAGACATTTTTTAGTTTCTTTACTTGATCAATTGTTGTGCGAACGCAGTGTCTGCAAACGAAGACTCACTTTTGTAAACCGCTTCAATTTAAAGCGATTATGCAGTTGGTCCATTTCCTTTCAGAGATATTTGTGACCAGAAATAAGGACCTGGCGCTACAGAAATGTTGAAAGACCTCGTTGTAGGGAAGGCTTAAAAATTCGCAGTTTTACATGAAATCAAGGTATGTTTACCTAACTTAAAGGATTTGATAAGTTAGGCACTAATTTACTCGTTGCATACGTCCTCACAATTATGGTGATCTCTTATACTACTGACATTTCTGATAGTAGGAAGAATAGTAAGGTTCACTTTGAAGCAGAGTCCATGTCACAACTATTCTTAGTAATCTGCGTTTCCAGCTGGAACAAGAATGAATGTAGAAAATACCTATTATTTATTCATCAACGACAGAATAGGAGACAACGTATCATTTATGAGATGCTCACGTTAGTCATGACTTAAATGGAAAATGTAATTTAGTGAATAAAAGGGTGCATTTTGAAATAGGTGCTTTGTTGGATAAATTATTTGTAGATGTACGCAATCGGAGTGTGATTATTTATTAGCACTCTTTGGATACTAGTATATCCTCTAAAATGATTAATCAATAAACTGAGCTGGTTCTTCTGTATACTGCACCACAGACCAGCTAAGGTTTAGTTATACACCGCTTCTGTTTTATCCCCTGTTGTGATATCCACTGCACCAACTACGTGGATGTTCATTATGCAATCCCGTTCTGTAGATACTGAATTATTCTCTCAATATAGATATCACCACTGCTGTTTTTGAAATAACAAATAATATGAAAAAACAATGCATTTGCCAAGTATCGGCAAGTAAAGAAAGCATAGCAAGCTGAGTAGCAAGTTTCGGTTACAGCAGTAATATGGATTTGGTCGCAGGATACCGTTGGATAAGGTAAACTAGAGTTTGGTATGTCGTAATTGTGGCAGTAATAATTGTGAAGTAAACTTAAAAACAATTACTGCTTTATAATGTTTTTCGAAAGGATTCCAGAAAGCCCTTTATTGGCTAACTGTCGACGAGTTTTTGAGCTCAAACTTCAAAGCGTTTACCCAATTTGCACTAAATCATCGGCAGCACGTACACCGTCCTTTGTGGAACTGCATTCATACAGTGACTATTTCATGAACGTGGACTAAAATAGTAGGAAACCGTAAACATTGTGCGTTCCAATTATTCCTGCGGTTCAACAAACGTTACAATTGGACACAGCTGTTTTTAAATGATTCAACTTTTGAATAACGATAAACAGCGTCTCCATGCTTTACTGTGAAAAGCAAAACGTATTGAGTGAGTAGAATTCGAATGAATAAAGATGTCAAGCTTAAATATAGGCAGTAAAGGACAAATTTCCACCTACATACCATTTACAGATTATGACGGACCTGTAGGACCGTCAGTGTGACATTGATGTGCGTTTGAAAATATATATGTATGCGTTGGGCTTAATAGACTGCCCATGGCCACACTAAAATTGTTTTGAGGGTACCTCCATAAAAATTGAAATATCTGGTACCCTTGTTGTTATCTGAACGAAGATGGTATAGAAATGTGAATTCAGATCAGAAATATGAAAGAGTTTTAAGCAACTACTTGGTGTTTTAGTGTTTTAGCTGCATGAATAAAGATTGAGGGAAAACGAAGTGGGCAGCATTCACAACTGTGCGCATACTACTGACAGATTTTAATTTCTCCCTTGTCTAAGGTAGCATCCACTAAGAGTAGAAAAAAAAACAGGCAGTTGGTGGTGCGAGTTTATCATGTTTCAACATTTGTGAAACTTGCCTTCAAAGCTCATTACTTTTAGTAAATCATTACATTGTGCATCCTCATGAAAAAACTATACCCAACAGAGCAATAAAACATTTTTTCTCATTAAGTGTATGAAAAAACAACCAGAGTACTAATGCGATTCCTTATTCATGCGAAAAATGGGGTAAAATGAAAACATTGTTCAGTAACCTGTTTTTGTAGATATTTTCTTATCGTCAAAGCTCCCTTATTGATTGATGATAAATTCCTATGTTTTTAGGTGGTTTCGAAAATTGAGTCACCGACGGCATCTATATATTTATCAGTTAAATCGCTTAAGTTTCCAATATATTACTCATAAAACAGATAGCGATAAATTACAAGTAACAGTACAAGGGTGTATGCAAATAGTACGATTACAACTCGATCGGCAAAGTGGTAACTTGGAGTATGAAGACTAACTAGTAAACCAGTCAACACCCAAAAAACAACACTGGTTAACCTGAAAATATATGTGGTTAGGGTAAGTTATATAAGTAAATGTGTTGGCTGTTCTGAAGGTTAGACGTCTGACAATTGTCCATCAATTGATGAGTAAGTATGTGGGCTATAAAATCTTATCTGTACAGATACAGTTTGTCACTTTGCAGGAGAGTTTTGTTTGGCTTACAGTAAAGTTTGGGTTTCGGAAAGGGAGATACAATGTAGATGACAGTATGATCTGGATACTCTCGGAATGAAGCAGGTGGTAGTTGTTAATATAGTACAGCTGAATTAGTCGAACAATTAAGGCTTCAATTTTTTCACCATTTGCATTAAACTCAAGCAATGACATCCAGAGAGGCAAAAATCAATTAGTAGCATCTACAACATATTTCTTTTATAAAAAGAATTGCAAATCACTCCTGACAAATTCAACCAGTGAATGATTGAATAATGATGTATCAAACCGATCAGACCAAGCGCAACGGAGAATCAGCGGGTTAAATGATTGTATATCGCATTGGATAAGTCACCTGGTGGAAGTAATTCCGCTGAATTTCTGCACCGCATAGAAAGAGGAAAACCATCTCAGAGCAAATCATCTTATGTTGCATAAAACGATTGAAAGAAAAATAAACATCGAATTCTGCCAAACGATGCACATCAATTTAGTTGATTATATAAAACACCAGCCGGCTTTACTTAATTGCATAGTTAGCTTGCGAACCAATTCTGGACAACCTGGAAACACCGACGAACAGCATTCTGTCGAATTGGGAGTCCCAGCAATATTCCTGTAAAAAAGGACAAAAGGAACAAGCATGAGTCAGAGGTTGTGTACGTCATGCACACAACTCATACAAACGAAAACCAAAATGGTGTTAGCAATACGATAGCAAACAATTTAAATGCAATCCATGCGCGCTTGCAAGTTTCCACGGCGCCTTGCACTGATTATTACTGGTAAAAGCTTTAAATGGCTTGATGCACATCAAGGCGAGGAGCGATATCTTAAAACCCCAAAGTAAATGAATCAAACAAAACAATGGATACCGAATGAGTCATCATTCAACGAAATACGATCAACGGGCGGTAAAAACTAGACGCAACTCCACGATAGAAAACGACAGCCAAACGTAGAGAATCAAGCAGAAGTGTACAAGAAGCTTGAATAGAAACCTTGCGGCGTTACGCATTGGAATTCCTGTTCTTTACCGCAAACATACGGGTGGCGCCGGAAACCGTGAATTGGACAATAAGGCTTAGGAACGACTAAGTACTTTTCGTTAAAGTACATTTATTACTGATGTCCATCCACAATCCACTGGGAACGTTTTATGGTTGGCCAGCTTAACTTATTCACAAATTTATGCTTATAGTAGTCAAAAAGACGTTGCACTGTGTCCAGCTTTCCTATCTATTTTCTGGCCAGCCTCATTTCAAATTCTTTTCTTCACAAGCGCTCGCTGTATCATTTTATATGACAATCTTTTTGTAGCGCTCACTGACGCAGACGCACATATATAGAATAATCAATTTGGTTCTCAAGCGTATCCTTCATAAAATGTGGAAACAACCGAAGTTGATTTGACGATTATGCTATTGTAGCTACTGCATCAAAGCTGCCTGTGTTAGCTTATTATTTAAATTCGGTTATATTTTGAACTAGAAGAGCGAATTCCTACAACGTCCACACGGAATAGGTATGTCATGAAAACAGTATATAGTTTAGTATTATAATTTATTTCTAACAAAACGCACACATCTCCCAATTATGGGATCTTCACAGTTCGTCGAGGTGTATTATGACGCACCTGATTGGTTATTGTGAATCTTGTATTACACGGTATACATTTTACCAAGCGCATCCAAAATGAAACGTCACGAAACGACAAAAAACAGCGACAAAACAACAGAAATTTATCGCACTAAAGAAATGCTAACCGCTAATCATTATCCAAACGCATTCACTGAGAACACAATTAAGTGTACGTAAACTAAATCGTAGACCAAAACGACCAGAACTTTCAAGTCTACTGTGCAAATACCCTGTCGTGAACAAACATCTATAAATATTCGCATCAATCTTTTTCAGTACGCCATTTGGGCCGTATTTCGGTTAGATAATATCTCGGAACAACTGGTGATGCATCGGAAGGATTCAGTTTTTATGGGTGACCAGAAGAACTGTGTTTACAAAATTAAATGCGGTGACTGCAATGCCAGCTACATTAGAGAGACAAGCAGACAGCTGAAGGTACGTGTTGCCGAATACAAGAGGAACACGCAGTTTCTACCTAGAAACGCATATCTACTTCAGAAGCTAAAGAAGGATTCAGCCATTGCCCTACATACACTGTCAGAGAACCACTACACAGGTTTTGATCAAGCTCGAGTGATTCACATAGATCTGCCTTCCCATGCGGAGCGATGCTGTGTTGAAGCTCTCAACATTTACACACAACAAGCTTGTGTTAATCGCGATGGCAGCAAACCCCCGTCTGCAATCTGACGTGGATGGAGAGACACCAGACGCAGATGAATCTTATCTACATCAGTCTCATCCACATTTAATGGGCAAGGGATTCGACTAACCAATTCAAACACAGCGCAGATTGACCCAACCACGGCAAATCCCACGTAACCTCGTAACCACATAACCTCTGTTTTTGATCACGACACTCTTGAGGAAGGCCACTCGAGGTGGTTAATACGTTGAGTACTACAACTTGCTCGTAACGTTGAGTAATTATCAATCCATTTATCAACGGTTACGAAACTTTTCAGTGAGCCTGTCATACCTATCCAGGTATCTGTCATGTACAAGTCGAATATTTCGAGAGAACCTTGAATGGATGCTACACAAATTTGCGGGATCACATTCTACATGTCCTATTAGGTTGAGGAATTTGTGTGACGATGGCTACAATGAACATCTGTTAGTAAGTACGATCGAACATGATATCTTGGAGAAAGTTTGATTTTATGAATTGATGAAAGCAGAAGTACATTAACCAACTTCTCGATAACCTTGTTCGTCTTCCATAAATGTGACTTCCATTCTGTATAGTTCACGAATATCCACACCGACAACAAAGGTTGCACCACCTCTGACTACAAGGATGTCGGGTTTAAGGAAGTTCAAATCTCAATTCATGTTACAGAAAATGTGAATGCTTTCTGACGATAAGTTCCCAAGTCTTGATCTCATCTATTCCTTAGTACTAAATAGACGTATTAACGAGGCGTTAATACCAGTCTGTGAGATTTTTGATCTATCCTTCTGAGATGACAAGTTTGCATGAATCTGGAGCGTGATGACAACAAGCCCGCTAATCACAGGATGATCACAATAATGTCAGATGCCTCAAATGTCATCGATGGTCTCACTAATAATCAGTTAAACAGATATTTTATTTGACATATTGCTGTATGAGAGGTAGCAAGAATTTTGAAAAAAACTCTAATGAGTTACCATCTTACTTGCTCCTCAGAAAGTCTGAGCAAAGACAGCTGATAAAGGCAAACCAGTTGATACGGTCTTCCTGAACTTATCTAAGTTCTCCTGAAAACCAAACCATTCAACTCCCTACGTGAGGTTTCGTGATTACGGTAAAATATCTGCATTTAATTACTTTCAAGATTGCAGCTTTACTGGAAAGTGAACGAAGATTTTTCAAGTTGATAGTGTGCTCCCACTGGTGTCCCATAAGGTTCCAGACTGGGATTTCTGCCCTTTGTTCAATTTGTACTCCAAACTCCACAGTTTTTCAACTCCTCGGTTATGTGACATACTAACAACACTAACATATGAGTTATGGTCTACAAGACAACTGAAAGCAAGAAGGCATAACTGAATTTAAATGTATTATACCGTTGGGCCACGAGAAACTACCTCCCATTTAATATAAGAAAGATATAAATTTACGCACATCCGTAATTCGGGCTGCGCAGACTAGTTCCTCCTAAACGAAAAACTGGCTATCACCACACGTGAGCGCGATTTAGGAAAGGCTGTCTTATTTAACCTGTCTTCCACTAGTGAGCCAGTCACGAAGAACGCAAACTCGGTATTGGGATTACTCGCCAGAGAGTTTGATCGGCCTCGCTCAGATAGACTCACAATTGTCTTCAATTTGTTAGTGCACCCTTATCATTTTTCTGACCAACCAGTCAACCACATGAACTGAAATCAAAATATCAGTTGCCCAACGTAGTTAAAATGGATGGGGTGGAGGTGTATAAGCAACCATCGAGTTGGTTTCTCTACGCTGCATTCAATTTGATTTTGACCTTGCTGTGGTGAGACCACTGAAATCGCTGTGATTTGCATCACCTGAAGATTTGCCAACTCGCTGGTTCAATATAAGATTTCTAGTGATTTACTCACTGACCACTTACCAATATATTTCCGCACGTCATACGATTATTTTAGTTCGTATTGATGGGAGCCTTTTTATCAAGGAACTGGTAAACATCAAACCTGACTTTGTGACACCGCTTTAAGCAACTCTTACTTCATAGGAATTAACAGAATGAATTTTATCAATATTATTCAGTAATCTGTTACACGAACTTATTCAACTCCTAGCACATCACTGAATTGCTCGCATATACTGAATATCTCGTTCATTCTTCGACCGAATCTTTGTGCTTACGTATTTGAGGAAGGTTGCATAACGCAACCTAATACATCTCAGTATGCACAACCGTTTAAGATATCATTCTTGGGATAATTGGCATACGTACTCTAAAATGCCGGCCAAATTTTTCAACTCTCCCCTTGCTGATCTCTAACAAACAACTTTGCAGGTGTGAACAGTCACCTTAGATCACACATGACTTATATTCATCCACGTACAGCAATCGCGCCACATATGTTTATCTTCACCGCATTGTTCCAGGATCACATAATCTGCTCTTTGAACGATTGTAGGTTTTGACATAGCTCATGTACTTCTAAAACCGGATGCAGCTGACCACCAGCTCACAATGTGTTTTAAGTGGAGCAGATCCTAATAGTTATCGTTGACTGAAGTGCGAGCTACAATGACACTATGTCACGCTAAGAAGTCATTCTGAACTTGCTCGTTGAAACTTCCCAGAAGGGATAAGCCGTTGTGCATCGAGGCGGAATACATGTAGCGCTATATTTGCCGTTCGGTCTGATCAATTTCACACCACGAACACATAGAAAAGCATGGGGTTTTCCTCCATTAAGTCACGAGCTCATGAGATTATGTTGGGTAGCTGCCATTCGGTTTACGTACACTCAGGGACTCAACTAATATATACAAAGCACACGTCAGACTCTAGGTATCATCTTCTCGAATGCAGATACGTTACCGTTAAAACTTTCACCTCCTTTGTGGAAATCATCTTATTCACTGAACCGCGTCTCATTCATGTTACCATAGACCTGACTGACCGCAGAAGCACATCCGTATTCAAGCATTAGAAATAGCAGAAAACACGTGCATTTAGACGTGCTTTTATGTACTTCTGTACATGTGTACCTATACTCAACATCTGTCGTGAGTTTTTCTCACTTAAATCCAAGCAAGAAACAAATCCTAAACAGCTTTATTTCCACAATGAGTCACAGCAGACTATCATCTCTTTGATGAGGCATCCAACATGCATTCGTTGACCAGATTACATTAGAGTTGGAAAGATGTAAGCAAGCCGACAATGATTTACAAAATATTTTACAGAAATGCCGGTACAGTAGAGAAATATGCTTATTGTAGTAGTTTATGCAAATATAATGCGGCTCTGATATTTCAACAGATCCCCCAGTGATAGTGTTCTCATTGGTTTGGCCGGATCACCCAGACCTATTCAGGGTGGGCAAGCTAAATGGCTGGTCGGCATGCACAGACTAACGTGCGCCACGCATTTTGCTGTCTTCGGGACAAATTACACTGGTCAGACGTGTATTATGCACAGTGTCGTTCACCCGTGTTATCCCTGAAACCAGGATTACGGATCCAACCAAACATAAGTACCTCGTACAAATTCATACAACCGCCGAACTATATTACTGTCGAAGATAACTAGAACGACTTCAATAGAAAATATATCTTGACATCTGTGGGCGTATTCATTGGGAAGCCTCCTCTCACTGCACCGAAAAGATGGGATACACCGTGGATTATGTGGAACTATTTCTTCCTCTGAACTCTGCATTGTCACACATTAATGTGCCTGATATCACACATTTACGACAGTGAAGCCAGAAACAGAAGAAGAGATGACCGTCTGCAAATCCAGAAGAGTTAAATAAAGATTACTGAACCGTAGACCTTTCTGGATTAGTTGGAATTGTTGGTAACATAATAGAACACGTTTCTTTCAGAGAATTGCAGAATTACTAATAAGTGGTGTGGCAGATTTATGAATTTAGATGAGACCCAACTGTGAAAAGTCAGGGCTTCGGCATGGTGTGTCTGTCGCTGGTTCGAATCCAGCCGAAGCCCTGACTTTCCACAGTTGGGTCTCATCTAAACTGCAGAATTGCTGCGAGAGCTACTGGGTAACGAGGGTCTATAGCACATTAATGTCCAACGCACTGGTAGTGAAAAGAATATTACTGATGTATTTGGCTTACCGACTGGACTGCAAGAGACACGTTAGCATACACGGTTAACGATACAATGCTTCCAGAAACTACATGTTTCAGATTAGTGTTCAAATAATTTCGCTGCTGTGACTCAAAAAGCTGACTTATTGGCTGCTATAGCGAGATCTTATTTACCAAGTTCTAAAAATGTTTGCGTCCAAGAACCTAGAGCAAACATCATGTGGAAGGTTGTTATAATTAGGCAAATCTACTTTGAAGTGGAATAAAGTTTATACGCACATCTGATAGCGGTTAAACATCAATGAGCAGCTAACCACGTTACAACAGCAAACATACAGACGCTTTTCAGGTTTCTTGATGCGGAAACCAACACTTTTCAGTCAACGAACATAGCCGTAAACAGGCAGTCTATCACCAGCGTGGAAAAATAGGAAATTCGGCCTGAGTGTTTTACAGAAATATTTGCCTACTATGAAAGCCTCAATCACCAGCGGAACCAGAGAAATAAGCCGACAGTTCCACCGAAAGCGGCTGTATATTTAGCATTGTTTTGGGCATTCAGACAGAAAGGCGGGGTCGAGCTATACACTATTTTGTGCAGTTAAAAGTCGTAGAAAAACCCATTTTTATGAAGAGTGATCCTGGAAAGCCGGTAAAGATAAGTGATGAGGTCCGTCAGTAGTGTGCCTGAAATTCCACGTTCATCAGATTGGCCTAAGTAAACTGACAACCGGTTTCGGTGCGCGGAAAGTTTACTATCCGTCTCCAGTAATTAGACAAACAGCAAACTATAACAGGGTATATGACAACTCATGAGAGTCCCAATCTACTCTACAGATATTGGACCAAAATTCTACGGGAATCGTTAGTTTCGGTAACTTCCGTTGCAGGACAGTCGAAACTTGAGGTCTTTTAGTTCCAGCGATCTAATGCGCTACGATCCAAACCTAGTAAATTAAATGAATTTCAGGTCGACGTTAAATTGTCGGCCAATTCTTTCCCAGTTTTCTGTAGCACGGAACTTGCCAACATTTACAATGGCCGAAAGCGGAAAAGTGGCTAAATTTATTATAAAGGAAGATGAGACAACACGTGAAATATTGCGAATGCGAACCTTAATCAGTCATGATATAAAACTAAACGGACCAGTGTAAATCTGTGATGGGTGTAAATTGATCGTATTTTGCTTTCTCACGCCGAACATATATATCGTATCCCACGTACAGAACTGTAAACGACACTCGTTGGTAACGAAAACGTTGAAGATGGTGAACCTAGTCATGCTTACTCTCAAGCGAAATATGACGAACCATCTCGTACTTACACTGAGCATGTGAGCCTTTTACAGTACACATGGTTAGACTTGGACATCTATGCAACTTGGGACGTTTGCCAAAAAATTACGAACAATCTCGTATAAGGGATTTTTTCTTGTGCATATTTGAATGATATCTTTATCACTGGACCTGCAGCTTTCAACTTCTTATGCACACTGTCCGTAGCACCTGATCGTCTCCAGAAAAGCGGATTAGGGCTGAAGAGGTCAAAAGGCAACTTATTTGTTGATTCTGTTTATTATCTTGAATAATGACCTGATAAAAATGCTTTGTCAATGCTACTTGATGAAATTCAACTCAAAATTCACTTACCAAAACTCAGAAATGGATATATATTCCATTCCTTTTCAGAAAGTTTGCCATATCTGTGACCATTTTTACTTCATGCTTTAACAGAACTTTCCTCTTTGTATAAAGTATCACGCAAAATGTTTGCCCCCAACCTGGTGATTGACGCAGCGAAATAGGAGAAAGGTGCTTCTTCCTTTCTTCCTTATAAACATTTACGCAAACCATTAATGGTCCTGTGCGATAAGTCTCCAGAAGCAAGGATTTGTTGCAAATTGAGAAGCCTTTCTCTCAGAACAACCGCCTTTGTCTCAGGAATTTTGCAACCATCGGATGAAAAATATTTCTGGTCATACAAAATGGTGCCGAATGCAATTTTTCGGGTGAAATCTTTTCATTAGTAAGTCTTAAGAAGATAGTTTGAACTCCGTGCAAGCAGCAACCCGTTATTTGAATAACCTGGGAAGAAGAGATAAATTGAGTATGAACTTTTACCGAACATGCTAAGTTGAACGTGTTTTTAGACTCGCCCAGAACGTAAACACTGATAGGACGGATCCTACCCAGTCGAATATTAAACGTTCCAATACAAATGGGTGGAGTTGCACAACACTCATCCGAAGTAACCAGAGTGGACTGATTTCAGATGGCTGAATGTTTTTAAGTATAGAACGATTATAAAAGTCCTGTGTAGTAGATAATTTTCACCCAAAGGAACGCATTCAGTATTCACTATTGCCATTCCGTAGCTGAGTGATGGCGCTCTCGTTCGCGGTGACGGCAACTTCGACTACTTCAACCGGTCTATTCAAATAGTATACCGAAACCTTTTTGCTGTAGACATTGCGACACTCCTCTTGATAGACTTTGCCGTAAAAGTTTGTGACCTTCGTTTAGGCGAACCGAACTAAAACGAGCGGGCGGCCAGCTTTTTTAGTCGTTCACCCATACCATACGTTCATAAGTTTCTCACTTTTCTCATGCCAGAAAGATGCTGACAGTATGACGCAACTAGGTCGCCATCTTGCAGGTTGCAGGCAAACTAACGTACCACAGACGAAGACTGTTTTGTACAAGCTAGTGCATTTCATGATGATTTTCCCCAGTGAGATTAAACAAGTCAGATAATTTTTTCTTTTATGTAGTAAGTCATAACATAATCTGTGAATTGGCTCAGCCATGAAAAACGCACGGACGATATATGCAATCATCTTTGCATATCTGACACAGAACCGAGGTTTGTAAGTTTTTCTCCTAACTCGTGAACGAATCGGCATTTTTAAAATGGTTATGTTCATTAAGTTTTCACTTCACTAATTATGTGAACCTGTGAGGGTTGTTGTAATCGTTATATGTTTTACATTGACCATATTACTATCGTTTGAGGAAGGAATATGTTTAGTGTCAAACGCCGCTCAATATTTTTCATAATACCAGCTTTCACTTTGGACCTGTATGACTACGACATAGTTTTGGAAGTTGACTTCACTCAGCAATCGCTGTGAAAACGTTAACGCGGGAACCCTTCAAAAGTTATCTAAAGCAGTGGATTTCATAATAATGTCACGCTTGTCAGGCTATAACAAACTGAACGACCCACTATCCGGTTCAAAAGTAGATGGGTACTTGATGAATTAATTGTGTTTGTGAACGCTCATAATAATAGGGCTCGCCATGTTCAGCAGACTTCGTGATCAATTTTTGACTTATTGCTATTACTACTTACAACATACTAGTAGTAGAAACGAGTAACGACAAGATAGCTGGTGTTGTACCAAGTGGACTAGACAGAACAGCTAAGCAATGACAGTGAAGAAGAAGGCTCATTTTGCCATTTTCTTACTAAGAGGTAACTCAGTCGGAGAACGGTTCAAACTTTCTTTATATGACGTGTTTCATGAAAAGTAGCTAGCACTCATATCAGGCATAAGGTTAAACTGACGTACACGGGAAACTACCAATCTGAATAATATTTGCTGATCTTTTGCCTGAGCTCAGTTGTGTAGCAGAATACACCGAGCGCGCGAAAAGGTTATTGTACAATGGGCTAAAACAGCCTTATCCTGCCTTGTTAAAAACCTAACTGTTACTACCGATGTCAACGTATTGGCTGATAATCAAACGGGAACGAACCAAAGGTTTACCTTGAGTAGACTTCTCAAGATCATGCACAAAGCTATGATAAATTGACTCAGGTCAGCCCAAAGCAGCCGCCAAGTAGTGGCAAAATCGAAAGACTTTGAAAATCGTAAGCCACATGATTTTGTCCATCTACTTGAATCTTAAAGCTTGCATTATCGAACGATGCAACTAATCAAGCTGTAGTAGGCTGTATCCTGTAGGTCAAAGGACATGTTGTAAAGCGGCTGGAATAGAGCAAAGAGCGGACTAAATCTCAGTAGTTCATATGTAAGTGCGGACAGCGTGCAAAAGCCAAAAAACCAGTTGATATACACACCAACTATATTATAATTTATTTGATCGTATGTTTGGTCAGTATGATCTTTAGTAAATAACATGAGAATGGCTTAAGTGAATCAAACAGCTGGTCAATGATCAGATGTCTGCAACCACCAACAAAGCGATACATACACCCATGCCCTAATTTCCCATATAAAAGTATATTTCCAAATGACGTTTGCCCCTGAACTCCTAGGTTACGGACTAAGTGAAAGTCAAAATTTGTTACAGCAGTAAGTCGAAAATGATAAATATGTTCCGAAATCCCCAACACCCCGAGTCAAGTATTAATATAGTCACCTAACTGACTGAATTACTTACACCCCGTTAGACTGCCAGCAATCGGTTTTCTTTTGATTTGTATTCTACATTAAATATGACAACAACTCTTCGAAACCACGATCGTACACTGTATGATTTGCTTCACTGTCGTATATTACCAAGAAGAAGCATTCTGCCTATACTATTCCAAATCCTTTTGGTTGCAATTTGGGCTACTTGATAGTAAGAAAAATGTTGCGGCTAACGGGCACAAAAATCCGTTAGGATTAGTATGGTTGGCGACATCCGAAACGAATTAGCCTGTCACAATGACCGAAGCCAAAGGGCGCCTGCGTTTTAAACCATCACCGCAAGTGCCTTGCGCTGCACCACTTGCAGTTCCACTCACACACCACGTATCCG